>JAMQGT020009087.1:0-142869 GCA_024447675.2 Pterophyllum scalare | reverse complement strand
ACACGTGGGACCCCCCCTCAGCAGCCTAGGCCTATAGCAGCATAACTAAGGGGTGGTTCAGGGTCACCTGATCCAGCCCTAACTATAAGCTTGATCAAAAAGGAAAGTTTTAAGCCTAATCTTGAAAGTAGAGAGGGTGTCTCTCTCCCGAATCCAAGCTGGGAGATGGTTCCACAGAAGAGGGGCCTGAAAGCTGAAGGCTCTGCCTCCCGTTCTACTTTTAAGTATCCTAGGAACCACAAGTAAGCCAGCAGTCTGAGAACGAAGTGCTCTATTGGGGTGATACGGTACTATGAGGTCTTTGAGATAAGATGGGGCCTGATTATTCAAGACCTTGTATGTTAGGAGAAGGATGTTAAATTCTACTCTAGATTTAACAGGGAGCCAATGAAGAGAAACCAATATGGGAGAAATATTGGCTTCTCTTCATTGATAAATGCTTACTTTCTGTATATTGATATGGATACAATATACTTGACTATGCTCACAAGGTTTTTTTTGGGGGGGGGGGTTGGAGTAACTGGTTCATGATTTCTGGAGAGAAACTGCTACTGCTGTGGTTGGTGCTATGAGCTTCTCAAGGCAAGTATTACATTCAAGACAAGGTAGACATTTATGTAAAATAATCTGGACGTATAAATGGCACTACAAGCCAGAGGAAAAATACATAGGTTTTATTTTAGGGTGAACAGTCCCTTTAAGAAATGTTTCTCAATTACTTCTGCTTTGTTACACACACACACACAAAAAAAGAAGGAAATTATTCGTCACAAATACTCTTTAAAGGCCATCTGCTCCCGTCACCCACAGAGGCTCCTATAGGTGAACATCTACAGTTAAGTGTATTCATCTATCATGAAGCTGTGCTGAGAATTCTCAGTTCAATCTACAAATCCAGGTGTTAAACAGGATTAGTGCACAAAAGGATCAGTGCATAAAAAGTTTTTATTATCGAAGTCTCTTCCACTTTGGAAGTGGATGCATAAAGACATAGAAAAAAGAAAAAAAAAAGAGAGAGACAACCAATGTGAGCCCAGACAAACACAGCAACACAGGACCTTCAACTAAACAGACAGCATTTTTGATTGTATGCATACTTTGTTCTTTCAGTTCCTATTATTGCTCCCCAGTCAAACAAGAAGAAATATAAATCACCAAGTATGAAACCAAGGACAAAGCCAAAGGCGACTCACCCACCTTAAAACTTTGAGAATAAAGAGACAGGCAACTGCAGCTAGGACCAGTTACAGCTCATTTCAGGAATGTAACCAAAAAAGGTTCTTTCCGATGTAATTTTGTTCAGTTTAAAAGAAATATTTTATATATATATATATATATATATATAAAAAATGTTTAATGCTAGACTGGCTACAATATATAAATGATTATGGTTTTTCTTTTCAGCCAGAATGCATTGATCCCAACCACAGTTAAACCCTATGGAATGATGAGCTTACAAATATTTTTCCTCGGTCCATCACCCTTAAAGTGAAAGCACACATGGTTACACTACACGCTTCAACATGTTGCCTCTATGTTAGCTGAGGTTATCTGCATTAAACAGATCACATATGGGACCCTTTTTTTTTTTTTAAACCCGCAACCATAACCATTTACAATTTTGATGTGTACAGACAGTATTAACACAGTTTAGATGGGGAAAATACAGTTTAACAAAAAAAAAAAAAAAAAGAAAGCGTCAATTCGACAGCAGTCCTTGTCCCTGGAGATGTGCATGCTTGTCTGCTTGTAGCTCAGTATGTAATAGTCCACTGCTTGATGCTGGCGTCGTGGGAGGTGGTGACCAGAGTGTGCGCATCTATCCAGGCCAGGCCACTAACGTGGTGCAATCGGTGAGCGTCTGCATCAAAGACAAAGCACGGACCAGTCTTGTTAAAACTCAACAACTTCACAAACTAAAAAAGCATTTAAAAATAATAAATAACCAATCAAGTTCAGCTTGTTCAACAGCCCATACTGATACAGATGTGACTTATAATTTAAGATAATCAAGGAAGCAGGTTCAAACTAAATTAAAGTTAATCATTCAATCTACTGCAGTCAGAGCTGATCCAATAAGCACATTCAATACCAAGCATTCAACTGATAAAAGAGGGTGGTTTCATTTCGAAATAGTCACAACAGACATGACGTAGGCCACTCAAACCAATCATTTATCACAATGCATGTATAAAACGATCTTATTCAACAGCAAAATATTTTAGTGAGTAATGAAAGTAGGAGAGATTCCTTTGAGCTACTGGAAGAAAAAGTTGTTCTGACTTTAGAACACCAAATGTTTTTAACAGGACTTGCTGTGCACATGAACTAGACCACAGCTGTAGACACTGGACTGTTTTGAATATAATGCAAGATTGTTTGGCTGAACTGTAGTTAGATGCATCAGCTGCATTTGTATCACAGTTCTGTGAAATGAGCTTCTCAATTTAGTCTTTACTGCATATTTAAAAGCTGCACCTGCTGTTGCCAAACCATGGCTGAAAATGTATGGATTAAAACATCTCCCTCCCCCAATGTTTGAATGCATTGAACGTGGATTGCTTGTGAAGCCAACCTGGGATTTTGAGCCGCTGGTCTGGATCACTAACCGTCCAGACGTAAACCATCATATCCATCCCGCCAGTGGCAAAGTGCTCGTTATCAGGTGACCAGGCCAAAGTCACAGGTTTGGCATGGTGTCCATAAAACTCATTTTTGACCTGGGGGGGGGGTGTAAAAAGATTAATATTAATATGAAAATGGTAAACCACAGACAGCATGTATGAGTAAGCTAACTTTTTACCGAGTAGCCGTCTGCCACATTAAAGACCGTTATAACTTTCTTGTCATCAATGGCAGCCAGATAGGCACCATCACTTGAATAGGCCATGTCTGTGATAGGCCCTTTGACCTCAAGACTTTTCCCCTCATCCTTCAGAGTATTGCCCTGAATTGAGTACAGATGAACTTTTCCATCCTAAGGAGGAAAAAAGAAAATAAGTCCTAACTCCACCAGGTGTTGTCTGATCGCTCTTGCATTAAACACTACATTCACTGAATGCACACATTTGGCGAGATTATCCATGTCCACTTACTGTTCCGCCCACTGCAACAGTGGTGCCGCCAGGGTGGATACTTCCAACCTCTGCTTCATAGCCAAGATTGTCCAGTGTGAAGACTTTCTTCTTATCCTTTACAAGGACAATCTAGAAAGAGCAGCAAATAACAAAGTTGCCATTACTGCACAAGTATACAAAAATAAGCCAACAACCTCACAAGTGTGAAAATGAGTACCTCTGATTCGTGTGAGCAATAATAATGACAGAGGCAAAGACCTTACCTGCCCAATGCATACAGCCAGTGACAGGCCACCTGCTGCTACTGACACACTTTTAGGCTGGACGTCCATCTTCACCACATCAGAGGCACTAGAAACCGGCAGAAAAGTTATTTATAGGAGGAGGGAACATTCAATATTTAGACATGGATTTCTAAGCAAAATGGGAAAAAAAAGTAAGAATCAAAGTAGATGACAGATGCCCCAATGTTACACACACTTGCGTGTTTTGACACTGCGGGAGAAATAAAAAACTAAATAAGTAAAAGAGTTCTTACTACTGTTAACGACAATGCAATATGAAAGTACATGTTCTTGAATGAAAGCTTCACCTCCCTCCTCATGCACTCTCCTTATCAAGATCAGACTTTCCAATAATATTGACAGACCAAATGCAAAAAACAAAACAAAACAAAAAAAACACCACACTGAAAAATGCTTTTATTTATACAACCATGTCACGTTTCCCACCTGTATTCCTTCTTGCTGATACTGGTGTAGCGCAGCGTATCATCCATGCTGCACGTCACCAACTCGTTAGCGTCATCAATCACCATCTTGCTCACCTGGTTGCTGTGACCCTTTCCTGAGAAGCAGTCGTTCACTCCAGTTTCTGCATCCCAGTAATGTGAGGGGGAAGGTTAAGGAAAATTTTATACTTCATTTTTAGATTCAAACTAGTAGGAACAACTGTCTGAGAAATACAACACATTTTGTGTTTGAAAGTAGCCTGCATTACTACTGCAATATCAAAGCCTTCTGAAGAGTCATTCAATTCTGGCAAATGGGCCACATCTATCAATAAATTTAAAAAAAAAAAAAAAAAGTCTAAACACCCCCCCCCCAACACACACACACACCTAGTAGAAAGTTCTGCTGATTCAGGATTTTAAAGTTAAAATGTTCACATTTCCATTTGAAAAGCTAAAACTGGAACCAAATTATGAACAATTTGAAATCTTTTTTTAAAAACTCTACTCCAACATTTGAGAGCATTCAGTAACACTGAATGAAAAGAGGATAAATTGCATTTATCGTTAGAAGTGTGTAATGACTCCAAATTAAATATAAAACATCACCGACCTATTAGATTAGAATTTAGCAAGATTGCAGATTTGCATGCATGACAGCAGGAGACCTACACATCTCCCATTGAGTGGCATTTGCAGTTATTAGTGGCAATTAGCAAGTGCTGAAAGGATATTGATGTGTCCATCATGACTCCCCGAGTAGATGTATGCTCGCCCTTCATTTTTATGAACCGTCACACACTGGATGGATTTGCTATGACCCTGTAAGACAATAAGGCACACATTTGGAATTTTTATATTTACATACACACACCCCCACAAACACACAAAAGCCCATTCTTTATAGCATGATGAATATTTTATAATGTATAGTCCCATTTAAAAATATAAAAATCTGTATGAAACACAAGCAACTCAGCAGAAATTATAGTGTGTACTTACACATTTAGGCATGCAGCTCCAAACCTCCATATGAATATACTGATGCTGATTTACATTTACAGTTACTAAGTTTCAAACAGTGGTATATGTTTATACTATAACACTTTTTCCATTTCTGTAGTATTTCAGCAGCTCAGAGTGAAAACACTAACAAAAAGGTGGCATCATTATTATCATCATCATTATTATTATCATTATAATTATCATTATCAAACTATTGATAAATATCCAAAAATAGCATCCTTTAACTCTTAAGGCTGACCTTGACAGTGCGTATGGGCCGGTTGGGGTTGTTCTTGTCCAAGTAGTTGATGTATCCTGACAAGGAGATGCTAAGGAGGTGGTCTTTCTGCCACAGGCAGCCCAGCTGCTGGTCTGTCACATCAGAGCCCAGGTTGAAGGTGGTGACAGCCGTGGCTGCACCCACATCCCAGAGCTTCACGGTCTTGTCCCCTGAGGCAGAGATCAGTTGAGAGCTGTCAGGGCTCCAGCTGACCTGTGGGATTAAAAACAGAAACGTAATGTCAAGATGCACGTGAACATAAAATCTGTAAGCACTCTTTAACGCTCATTCATTGCTGCATAAACAGTAGAACAGAAACACTAGTGCCATGTGAAAAAGAAAACAAAGACAAAAAAAGATCAGTAACTTGAGGACAGAAGGAAGTGGTTTTTAAAGTACTTAATTTCGATTAAAACCGCCTCAAGGCCAACTGCCAAATCTGATTATAATTGGCTCTTCAGAAAAACATACCCCATGCATTTAACCATGCAACTGTAAGTTAGCCGCATGTCAAAGAGCTAAAACATCAAGGATTACACCTTCAAACGAGACAGCCCATTGATGTGCACATACATATTGACTGGAATTTTTTTTTTTTTAAACCTCAAAACACTTACAGCATAGATTCCTCCTTTGTGAGCCTTCTCTCCACCAAGGGAGCCAACAAGTTCACCAGTTGTTCCATCATAGAGGAAAATCTGTGGAGATTCAATTAATTAAGACATATAGATAGGCATTTTGTTAATTTTAAGTTTCACATGATCTCACGCAGTAATCCAACACTTACCTGGCCATCAGCACCAGCTGTAGCAAACCGACTTCCATCTGGAGAGAAACGAATGCAGTTGACAAACTGGCTGTGGTCCTTTAAGAGTCAGGAGATCAGAGGAGGGGAAAAAAGAAAAGGAAATTAATCAGCATAGAAGTTAACTTGCTCATTCTCATGACAGATAAACTCAGTCCTTCCTCATTTTAGACCAGTAGCCTTTACAAATATCAGGACCCTTAAGTTCATATGCAGAGCAAGAGTTGAGAGAACAAGACATAAGATCAATAGCAATGAGTACAGTTCTGGATTTTAAAACTCTGCTAATACCAACAATGCATTTCTTGAGTATCCAAACTGTTTTATCTACAGCTTGAGCATTTAGAGTCTTTGAATTTTACACATACCCATTAAAAACAAATTAACTAATCTGCAATGCACTTAGTGCTTCAATATGCAATACACATTTCCAGAAGGAAGGCCTGGTTGTAGGAATGCTGCTCATACCGTCTCCAAAACTTTATGGGGGAAGTGGGTTATGCAACATGGAAACAGGCAAACAAGGACACACTGTCAAAAACCACTGAAGTGTGACAGATTTGAGATGGCCAACAGATATTAAAGCCAAAGAAAGTCTGAAAGCTGAAGGACAATGCTTTGTTACAAATACACATCAAAGATGGCATTTAACCGTGCACTTTAATCCAGTCACTAAGACACCAACACATGCATGCACGTGCACCCCCCCCCCCACACTGTTTTTGTGTGTGTGTGTGGGGGGGTGCTTTGACACAAATACTCTTACTAAAGCTGCTCAAATGCAACTCACCCGCAATGTGAATTTGAACTTGAAGGGAGGTCCCTCAAAGAACGAGCCACAGGTGTCATCACTGGCAGTGGCAAGGCGGTAGGGGCGCTTCTGCCTTATGTCTACACTGTTGATTAATTTTGAATGACCAGAAACCTCTCCCACTGATGAGCCGGAGTCCCACAGGAACACTGCCCCAAACCTACCATGAGAAGTCAACACAAATACAGTTACAAGTTTTAATTAGGGGAAGCAAGTGATGTGCAGGTTTCTCACAAGACAGTTACCATGGCTGACTTTACACTATTAAGCAGTTGTAGCCAGTCTAGCATTAAACAAATCCTGACACTCACTTCTCTCGTCCATCACCAACAACAGCAATCCTCTTGCTGTCCTCCGTCCATGCAATGTCCTTCACCTTCCCTGAAAGCGGGGTGTACTCATACTTGAGCAGGTGCTCCTTCTGGGTGGTGTCCCAGATACGGATCTTTCCTGATGCATCTAAAAGATTTAAAAGCAATCTGATTATACAGTCATCACATACAGTCTTAATCAGCATTTGTGCATTGTTTACTGATGAGATGTGGTCTGATCTTCATCCAAGTCAAAATTATAAACAAAAATCTCTTGCAAATCAATTAAAAAAAACAAAAAAAAACCAAACAAAAAAACAACAGTCTTAATTTCTTTATAAACACATTCTTTCACAAGTAGCAGCTCATAATGCAAGCTGGAAAAAGTTGATGAACCTTTGTGTTGATAACATCTCCAAAACCTACTTGGACTCAGGTGTTTCTTGTCCCCATAAATAAAACACAGAAAGTCTGTACTGACAAAGTCTGCTCTTCCTAGGAAAGACTGCTTCATGTGCACCATGTCTTGGTCACAGCAACTTTCATAGGACCTTAGAAGGAGCAATACAAACATGCAAGACACTGGAAAAGGCTACAGAAGATGTGCAGTCATCAATCCAACCTAAGAAACTGTCTACAAACAGGAAATTCAGGACTGTTGCTACACTGCTTGGAGTGGGTGTCCTACAAAGATCACAAGATTAATTCCTGAAAGTGAAAAAACAACCCAAAGGCAAGAGCAGAACTCCACTACAAATAAAAACTAAAGATGTAAATGATAAATGGACTGGTACTTAAATAGTGCTGTTCTACTCAATTTGAGAACTCAAAGCACTTCCTTTCTAAGAGCCTCATTCACACAGACATTCATAAAAGTGCTTTTCCCCCTATACCCAAGCACTTATAACCATACGTTCACATGCTCACACTCCGATGGATTCATCAGGGGCAACCCAGGGTTAAGTATCTTGCCCAAGGATACTTTGATATGCAGGCATCGAACCACAACTTTCTGATAAGGAGACAGCCCGCTCTGCTTCCTGAGTCAGATCTGCTCCGTAAGATGTAAAGGAGATCACCAAAAAGAAAGAAAGAAAAAAAAAATCACTATTCTCCAAAACATGACTCAGATCCTCAGTAATACTTTTGGGATAAGAGACAAAAATTGAACTTATTTGGAATCCTGAGTTAGAGGAAGGAGTTCACCTTTTCCTGCTTACACTGTGAGCAGTTACTCAGTTTGAAAAGTACAGCTGTCTGTTTTATTAGTTTACTCAAGTGCTGGTCATCATTAATTACATCTTAATTGAAGATCAGTAAATTCCAGTAGGTTTACACACAATCTTGCAAATGTTCAAATATAGTTTTGTCCTTTACCTCCAGATGCAATGTAGAATCCACTGGGGGCATACTTAGCAACAGTAACTGGATGGGCATGTTCAGTGTAAATGTCTGCAATAGCTGGGTTCTTAAAGACAAAACAGGAGATATCAGCAGGTCTGCACCTCACAAATGGCAAGCAGATGGTTCACTTCTAAAACAATGCAACATTTAAGCTCTACACAGATTCAGGGCTGTAGGTGTGATGTACATTTTTTCCAATTGGTCAATTTAATCCAAACATCTAAAACCACCAATTAGCATCAGCAAAGCAAAAAAATTATTAAAAATTAAAGTAAAATATTAGCATGCAAACTAATAGTTTAAATCTTCTGCTGAGCTGCTTCTCGATTAGGCAATAGCTGACAATATCATATTGACAGTGATTGAAGAATGATAGTGACCACACCCAAGATGCTGGGTGCAGCAGCAGGGCAACAAACGAAACTTAACCACAAGTACAGTGAAATCACGCTTCGCGGCTTTAATGTGGCTGCTAGTTTTTGATGTTGTGCTTTTTATCTGGGTATTAGTCTCACTCAATAAATGTCATTATGACCAATAGACTTGGAAATCTAAGTGGATGAATAAATAAAACACATGTTTTGATATAGAGCTTTAAGACTTTAATTACTTCAATGTTCCTGATGATGACACATTTCCCATTGGTGTAGAGGAAGTTGTTGCCTTTGGGATCACCACCAATCACTTTTGCAACTCCCCTCTCCATCTGAGGGAGACTGGCAAACACACGCTCTGCAAAAAAGTAGAAGCAAAATCAAAGATGAGGAAGACAGATTACTTAGTACATAGACTGTAGCTGGCGTTAAACACAAATAGAAAGCATCTTACTGCACATCTGCATGTACTTTTTCTGCTATTCTTATTGGTCTACCAGGTATGTCCATCTGTCCGTCCCACCCACTCCTTCACATCCCACCCCCACCCCTCCCATCAAATCTTGTGTCTTAGACTTCAACCTTTAAAGACTAACAAAAATAAGAGAACATAACTCCATTATGTTTTGTGCACTTCCTCAAAGTATGGTCCAACTTTCCTGGCACTAACTATGCTAAAAGACTGTTGATTATATGGGTGATCTTGCTGCTTTGACTTGTAACTTACTAGAGAAACTAATACAACCGATTGCTTTTAATTTAAAAAAATTTGTTTTAATTTAGAAACGTATCCTTTCACTAAAGTTTTTTTTCCATTAGTTAGTCACCTATTATAATAATAAATAACATGACCATGCCGCACACTAATTATAGATCATTGTAAGTCAGATTATACTGCAATTTATATAAAAACACATTCAAGCAGCAGCAGCTGCTGTGTGCTGCTGCACTTGCTCAGCAGCAGCGCCTAACTGGCAGACCGCCTCTGCGTGAACATGTCATAACAAAGCAACGGGAGCACAACTATTTCCTGACTGAAGCTAGCAACTAGCTAACTGAACAGCACCGCTGTGATAATAACGGTTTGCACCGAGTGCCGATACACCCACACAACATGCCGTGCTCGTCAAACACAGGTCTGCGCAACACCTGGCTGGATCACTGCACATGTGGAGATGTTTGTCTTTATGTGTGATGAAGTGTCAAAATTACGCAGCTATGGGCGAGGCTAGCTAGCTGCTACCTGGATGACTAGCAGATCTGCTGACTAGTGTCAAGCGGAATAACCTCTTCGTTCCCTTTTTTTCTAACCCAGCTGCTCACACAGAAGCGAGACGGACTTACTCAGTTCGTAAGGCATTTTTCTCCGCTGCCTCTTGCTTAGCCTTAGTCTTCCAGATAAATGAAACACTTCACACAGAAAGGAGCCTGTAGCTTTGCACCACCCTCCCTAATACACAAACACGGAAGCCGGTGCAGCGCTGCCTCTGTCTGGCTTTGCCCATATATAGTAAACTCAGATACCACGCTGCGGCCCTCAGCCAGTAGACGTGCGCCCCAGCTTTGGGGATAAATTTGACCTAAATTTGGTTTCTCAGGCTCAGGGGCAAGAAAAATAAAGCTAATCCCAAAGCTTCACTAATCAAAATGGCCAGGTTAACTTCAGTTAGAGGCATATTGTGTGCTACAGTCAGGTCACAGAACCTTTTCGCCTTTCAAAAAGATAAGCAAGCATTTCTAGGTTCCTCAAATGTTCTCACCGCGTTCTTAAAAATATATATCATCCTGGTAACTTATCATGAATTCTGGAAATAGCTTTGAAAGTGGATTAAGGAGGGTTTTTTTTTTGCGTAATGGGTTAATTGCCTGAGACGTTCTACTCAGGGCTCCAAAGTCCCTTGTCTCAGAGGCACTACTTCGGGCGCATGGGATTTGTGATAGCATGAATAACCAAATGAATTACCCCAAAAGGCAAATGAGGACAATCTAACTACAGTCAGGGCTAACCTGTCTCTTATCTGAAGTTCCATGGCGGTGATATTATAATCCTGTGTTATCCTCTGCATGGGTGTGTGGACCATCACTTGCCTGGAATAGGACTGGGAATCCCCTGACCTATTTAGGATGCACCCATTTGAGAGTGTGGACCTCTGCAGCAGATATAATCTTACAACAATACAGAATTTCAAAACATGGTACTCACAGAGCAGCATTAAGAAAGATTTGTATGGGGAATGGGAAAATTAAGTCATGGCTGAGCATAGGATACAATTCATGGTGGGTCTGGCGGAAGGAGGTGAACTCCCAGGACAGTCTGATCATCACACGCTTTCTGGCATTCTGGTGCTTTTTATTTTAAATGACGTGTGGAGCATGTTGAGGGCCCCAATGGCAGCTCTGGCAGGATCAGTGACTTCATTTATGCTGTCTATGTGATAGCACTGTGACATTTAAGCTGAGAAGTAGGTTTGAGTCCCATCTGCTCTACAGAAAACTGGTCACAATGAAAGAGGCGGTAATTTTCGTTCTTTCCTGCAGGGGGCACCATTGTCCCGTTGTTACCGTTCCACCGCAGAAGAAGTGCCCCAGTCGCTGCGTACCTGTGATGATGGCGGTTCCCTTGAGAGGAAGCTTAATAACGTTGTTCAAGGTGAGTGTACAGATTATTCTGGCAAGTTCTTTGTGTAAATAGAGAAATAGCCGCTTAAGTTATATTTAGTGAAAACACAGCAAAGAATCTCTGACTGTTGCCTTCTGTTTCTTACATGAATGCGAACCACCACGAGTTTCATGGACAGTAGAGCTATTTGAGATTACCTTTCCTGCTCTGGGATTATTTTGTTGAAAATAGTTCTCGGTTTATTTTATTTATTTTTTTTGTCAGTAGATACTCGCCCAACAAGACGGCTTCGCTAGTTTAGAAGGCCAACTATATTAGCTTAGCCTCCAGGCCTGTGTCAGTAACCTTCCTGTCCTCAGTGAACTGTTAGCGACCACTAGTCGCAGGGCTAAGAGACTTAAAGCGAGCAACCCAGACAAGGTTTAGCTTTCAGTCAGATCTTTAAGTGTCAGTAAGAGTCAAGAGATGTAGAGGCTGGTGAGTTGTCGTTTTAAGTTTTTGCCTGCAGGTAAGAAGAGGGTGAGGATGATGATCATTCAGGATCACCTTGAAGCATACACACAGATTACGAAGTAAATTTTTTTTAAAAGTTTCTTAGTAAGAGATTCTGGGCTAGCACATGCCACCAGAACGACTGTACTGATTCTTTGAGTCTTAGGGACACTCTCTCTGCATGGAAAACCATTCTTTTTCATGCTGATCCCCCATAGGTTTTTAGCTGATTTGTGATCTTGTGACTGTGTAGTTAAAACCATGTTATATCGAACCATTCATTCCCCATGGAGAGGGGTCTTATTAACCTGGAAGAGACTGCTCCCATCAGAATAGAAATGTTACATCATAGGATAAAGGTGATCACTCAGAACCAGTTTATATTGATTTGCAGTGACCCTTTCCTCTAAAGGTAGTGTTAAGCTCTGTTGCAGACATGGACCGCTGCAGACACCATGGATGAGTTGTCATTCCTGTTATATTACTTTAAAGTCCACCTGAAGAGCACATGTGTAGTAGGTGCATTGTAGAGATGTGGCTCCACAGACAAGTCCTGGTCCATCAGGATGTCCATGGACCCTGAGGCTTCATGTGGACTTCCACATGGAACTTCAGACTCACCATCTGATAACAAAATTTATGTCCCCAGCTTACTGCAGATGTAAAAATTAGAACATTCGCATAAGGTGATAAATGAACCCCGGTCATGCCAGCAAAATTCCCATCACAGTATAACATTCAGGCCTGTACCGTTCTCATGATCGAGGCAACACATGTGTGGGGAGGGATTATCTGACTGTATCAGGTTTTTTCACTCTTCTTTCATAACAAGGGACTGTGTTTGCACCAGTGAACTCTCAAATGTGCCCTCATCTTTGTAATCAGTAGACAAGTATGGATTTATGCACTGTAATCATAGTATGATACTATAATATGTCTCTATGTAATTTTTGATTGAACATTATTCTCAGCCTTATTATTCTTGCATACCATTTACTAATACATCTACCCTAGGTCCAAATGCAGCTTTACTCACTGTTTCTATTGAAACGCTCACCAGCAAACAGGGATCTGTTGTGCTTATTTCCAACTTGTCTGAAATAAGACATTTTGACTACCTTCCAAGCTGTGTCCCTGAGATGACATTTGAAACTTTGGCCATATTTAATATCAGTGTGGCTCCAAGATTCAAGATTAGGTTTATTTGTCACATACACAATTATTCAGGTACAATGTGCAGTAAAATGCTCATGTGCTAGTCTGGATGTAAGCAAATAAAGAAGAAGATAGTCCAGGAGTGACTGAGTGGTGGGTAGGGTGGGTTTAAGTCGCAGTCTCGTTTAGCAGACTGAGGGTAAATGCTTCTCCTGATTCTTTCTGTCTTGGCAGTCAGCACACAGTAACATGTCTCTGATGGTGGTGGTGGTGTAGTGGTTTACACATTCACCTAACAATCCAAAGATCTCTGGTTTGATCTGAAATCCCTTTGGGGTTGTGTCAGGAAGGGCATCTGGCGTAAAAATCTGCCAAATCGAATATGTGAAGTTACCAACTTTGGCGACCCAGCCAAAAGTAGCTGCTGCTGCTTCTTCTTTCCACTATTGTAACCGTATATACTGTAGATGGCAGAAAATAAGGACAACATTATGTTTAAAGGTGATGCTTGCTGTTTTCTTTGAATGCAGAATCACTTGGGCCTGCTTAGCATTTTTATACATGCCACAAAGCCTTATTGGAGGTGAATTGTGCCATGCAGCAGACCTTTGTGGAATCTGTATCTGCATTTGCTGTTTCTCACTATTTATTCCAGTCTTTTCATTAATGTGTCTGCCTATGATGTGCATACACAAAGACCACCTCATGTCAGCCCTCCTAAAATGTATCTATTCAGATAGGCACGTCCTGAAAATTATTATAATATTAGACAAAATGTAATTTGCAATATGACGTACTGTAGGTACCAACAGATTGTAACATAATTTTCTCTTTATGAATAAAACATGCTTGTCATGTAGATGGGCTCACTGGCTATAACATGATAAAATGTATGAAATAGGAAATGCATTATCAATTAGTCTTAACATGTTCTTAGTTGGTGTTTTAGCTAACAAATGTCTGAATATGGGGCAATACACAAAAATTTTCTATTACCACAATTACTAAATGTCTTTATATGTTTATTTCATTTATGTGTCAACCAACCCTTAAAATTTCCAACAGACCTTTATATTTACACTGTGGAAAGAAGCCAGTTCTCAAACAGAAGGTGTAGCAAGCAAATGTTGGATGTTGGAGATGTGGAAAAATGATTCTGATATTACTTGTTATCAAAAAAGTTATTATATATTTTTGACCATGCCTCTGACCAGGGACCACAATAATGCAGTCTTGTTTTGAGTAGTCTAGCTGCTCTTTTAACTTCTTTTATCTCTCTAAACACTAACTCTGTGGGAAATGTACAAAAAGAAAAATTCCGATGTAGGAGCACCATTTTGTGCCTGTGCAAGTGACTTAACATGGTAGAGTTGGACAGAGTTGAGCTTAAATGAGTAACACATAACAAATGTTTGGGAAATCTGTTTATGTTTTGTGTGTCTGAAAGTAAAAAAAAATCAGCCAGTATATCAGAATATTGGGTTTTTAAATCACCTAATATCTGTATTCAATGTGACGACAAGAAAAAGTACCAGACAGTTGATATGTAGGTTTATGATATACCACAGTGTACTTTGTATAACTGTACCTTTGTTCCCCTCCTTCAGGGCCTGGCCAGTACCCGGTGGCCGCAGCTGGCCTCTCGACCACTGAGTGTGTCTGCTAGTCTCTGTAGTCCAGAAGCCCCGCCGGCCCGTGCTGATGCTACCTTTAAGGTCACAATGGTACCAGGGGATGGAGTGGGGCCTGAACTCATGACTGCTGTAAAGGAAGTGTTTAAGGTACATTTTACATAAGATTGAAGATGGATTCATTACTCTTTTTTTGTCTTTGTACCATACATATTTTAGCCAATGTATCAGGTTCAGTGACAATACAAAATGCTATAGGGAAATTTGGGCAAAACGTATACGCACGCACCATTCTTTCCATTCTTGGCTCTCTGTCTTGTCCTACTCAGTTTGTGCTCATGTGGTTTTGATTATTGTTTTTACATGGAATATTAAGAAGTTTTAATTTTTCTAAAAATAATCTTAAATATGGTGATTACAAATGTTAAAGCAAAAAAAAATGGATTAAAACAGTAAAACTGTCACTCTTTGTGCTAATTTCTGATCTGAAATTGTGTTAAGAATGACTTTTTTTCTGTTTCTCTTAAGGCAGGTGATATCCCAGTGGAATTTGAGGAGTTCCACCTCAGTGAAGTGCAGAACATGGCCAGCGAGGAAAAACTGGACCAGGTTTTAACTTCTATGAAGAACAACAAAGTTGCCATTAAAGGTGGCCTTATTTTTTTAACGCTTTCATTTATTTTTCTCTTATAGTAAAAATTCTATCTAATAACAAAAAACTGATTTAAAAGGTTGCAGTAAAGTAGTTTGAACTGCAGTATTTTGGGCTTTAACATGTTGGAACATGTTTGCTTTCTTAGGAAAGATTCACACACCCATGGAATTCAAAGGGGAGCTTGCTTCATATGAGATGAGACTAAGGTAAATGACCAAAAAAAAAGGGCATTATTATTCGCATATGTTGGGTTTAAAAATAACTGCATCTGTCTGCCCCCCCCCAGGCGTAAACTGGACCTGTTTGCTAATGTGGTCCATGTAAACAGCCTGCCTGGCTACAGCACTCGCCACAACAACCTGGACCTAGTCATCATCCGTGAGCAGACTGAGGGGGAGTACAGCTCTCTGGAGCACGAGGTAAACAGCACTCTTACTCACTGCAATCAGAGCATAAACAGCAGTTTTACGCCCACCTGAAAATATACTAGAAGGTTTGAAAGAAGCATTAAACTGGGCATACAGTTGAGTCACAGAAATACAGATTAAGACAGATTTTTCTTTGTGCTACTACTTATATGATGGTTCCTTAACTGTCCTGTTTACTCATTTTAATATGAAACCTGTTTTGCAGCATGATTATCTACACTGAGACCTTAAAGACAGTCTACAGCAATTTGTGTAAAGCAATGTGGGAGATTGTTGTTTATAGAGCATAATGTACATGTTTATTTTCTTGCATGGCTCTTCAGTAAAATACGTTTAATTGTATGTGTTGTCCTCTTTTGTCTTTCAGAGTGTAACAGGTGTGATTGAATGTCTGAAGATCATCACCAGAGAGAAGTCACGCCGCATTGCCAAATTTGCATTTGACTATGCCACCAAGAAAGGGCGAAACAAGGTCACTGCTGTTCACAAAGCTAACATCATGTGAGTAAATTTAAAACAAACTTTCATTCCGTTATAATTAGAGCAGCACTTGTCCTCACATCTTTCCATGTTATTTCAGGAAATTAGGTGATGGCCTGTTTTTGCAGAGCTGTGCAGAGGTGGCACAGCTGTACCCCAAAATAAAATATGAGAACATCATCATTGATAACTGCTGTATGCAAGTATGTACAGACTGCCAGTTCCTTCCCTTTACCTTATTATTGATTACTCATCGGATTAAATAAGTGAATGCTCTCTTTTATACCTAATTGTATATTTATATCTTAGAATTTGCCAGCAGTTCCTGATTTAAAAATAGAAAATATGAAGCCCTTCACTTTGATTTTACTGCAGAAAATGATTACAAAAAAATGTTTTTGGCTGAGCTCACCTGATTCAGGTTTAAACCTGTCATTGTATTCTTCTGCTGCAGCTGGTTCAAAACCCATACCAGTTTGACGTGCTGGTGATGCCCAACCTGTATGGTAACATTATTGACAACCTGGCAGCAGGGCTGGTTGGAGGAGCAGGAGTTGTTCCTGGGGAAAGCTACAGCGCAGAGTATGCTGTTTTTGAGACTGTGAGTTTCCAGAAACCTCTCACTTGTATTTTTGTTTTTTTGTTTTAAATGCACATTTCATTCAAAGCCTCAGCTTTTCCTTTTTTTTAATTACTATGTTTAGTGATCTTGTGCAGATGAGAATAAAAAGGGAAAAACTAAATTTGCTTTACTTTGCTTAAGAAAATAAAATAGCATTATTACTTGATATTTTATCACTATTATAATGGATTGTTGGTTCCTCAGCTCTTTTTCTTATACCACAATTTTTCATTTCCTGTATCTTTTTTTTTCTTTCTCAGGGTGCACGCCACCCTTTTGCACAAGCTGTTGGAAGGAACATTGCAAACCCCACAGCCATGCTGCTCAGTGCTGCTAACATGCTCAGGCACCTCAAGTGAGTCAACTTCCAATGAGTTTACCAAATCTTACACGATACCCTCAGATTGTCTGTGCTGATCCGACATAACCCTCAAGGTCTTAGCAACACCCTCAAGTAGCTGTTTGTCTGAATGTGGACATGTGCTTGGCCGCCTATTCACTGTCATACTGCGTTGCAGCCTGGAATACCATTCCCAAATGGTGTCAGATGCTGTCAAGAGGGTCATCAAACAGGGCAAGGTACGTGTGTATGTGTAAGTGTGTGTGTATTATTTGTTACTTCTGCCATCTCTGTGCCTATTGGTGCATGCAGGCTTTGAACGAGAAGACCACAATGGCACATAAATCCAGAAGCATTAACACTATTAACACCAACAGGCCTACTTTTCTCTATGTTTTTCCTTTGACTTTTTTCAGAACTAGCAGCACAAAATTACAGCTGGTAGCTCTGCAAAATGTTGATATATGAAGCTAGTAGGACTTGTATACTCTAAACCTGCCATCTTGGTATCGTGGGTCAGTAACTGCTGTCTTCATGTGCACAAAGTCTCAAACAGAAACTGGTGAAAAGAAGCACAGTGTGCAACTTTAGCTCTGTCATATAGTCAGAGGGTAACAGTGTGATTTAAGCACATCAGGTTAAATCTTGTCAGTTCTTGGCCTACAAATACTTTGTCTAATTACCTGCATATTATATCATCGTGTGCTAGAGAGCCTTTGAATTCCTACATTTGAATCAGTCTTAGCTTTTTTCTTGCAGTGCGCTTGCTTCTTAATTTTGTCGCTCTTTAACATGTTTCATTTTTTGTTAACAAAATCACATTGTAAATTCCTTTTTAAACTGATTTGGACTAACTACCTTCTGCACCTGCGCCACACTGACCCTGCCATACAGTGACACAAACATAGGCATGAAGTCGACCAATCTTTGTCATCCCAGCTGACTGCTAAACACCGTCTTGCGGGGCAGTTTATCATTAAATTATTATTATTGTTACATTGTCTGAATTCTCCTCCTCTCCCATCTGCTTTAATTCCTACCACCTCCTTGTACCCCATTACCCTCTGTTTGTGTGTGTGTGTGTGTCTTTGTGCACATCCCAGGTACGGACACGAGACCTTGGTGGGTACTCTACCACTGGCGACTTTGTGCATGCTGTTGTGGAAAACCTTCGTCACAGACCCATTCACTAAGATGTTTCGTCACACTCCTCATTGACTGACTTCTATTTCCCTAAATCTGGACGTTGTTCTTAACATGATCTGGATGCATGTTAAGACTCAACACCCCCCACCACCACCACCAGTACCAGCTCACTGAGAGTTGTGCTATAGGTTCTGATGAACGCCATCAGTTGCATCATAATGTCTTTGGTTCAGCTGGTTTATCCATAAATCCACTGGCATTAAGCTTTGACATCTGTTGATTTGGGATAAAAAGTATACCTCATCAGGTTTCACATCACACAGCTCGACATTCTGTTTCCTATCTTTGTGGGCCCTGCTCGGCGGTCATAGTCATTTGTGCATTCCTTTGCATCTTTTTGCTTTTTCAGTTTTTAATGAGCTCATTCTCATTCTCTGATACTTTTTCCCCTTGATTGAAATGTTGCTGCCATGTTTGCTGCCTAAACTGTCCCACTGCTCTCACATTTCATTGGAAACTCACTGTAAAATATACTATATACTAATATATACTTTTGACTATCTACTTTTATCTACTTTAAATTGATTTAAAAAAGTGTAACTATAACTCAGCATAAAGTATAATGCTGCTACAGATTCCTTCATATTTTCAATAAAACTGTAATTTCTTTATTGCAGCACTGTAAACTCAACAGGTTAAAATTGGTGCTGTGATTTACTATACAATGCACAATGCAACCTAGTGTAATTTGAAATATTACGATATGAAACAGTTGGGGAAACTGGTGTGCATGGCTTGCATAAGCTATTTGCAGGTTATCAGACTGACATCGACAAACAGAAAGTCATTATAATTATAGCATGTAGTTTATTAAATAGAGTTTCCTATTTATTTAAGCATTTAACAGAGGCATTTGTTACATGATTATACACAGATCAGCTATAACATTAAAAACATCCTCCTAATAATACTTGGATCCTTAACTGTGTTGCCGTAACAGCTCTGTCCATCAGGGTAGGGACATGAGACTTGTCTTGTGGTGCCTGCAATTGGGATGCCTGCAACAGATCCTTTGATTCTTGTGTATCAGGCTTGTGAAGGCACACAATGTGGACGCTTGGATCAAATATGGAGCACAGGGTCAATACCTCAGGCTGTTTGGTGCGATGCGGTGCTGTCAGGGAGAGGTTGCTGCTGTCAGGGAGTGTTGTTGCTGTGGAAGGGTGGTACATGTCAGTACCTTTCACATGGATCTCCTCACAGAACACTGATTTACAACAAGATGATAAATGTTATTTACATCTTAATTGGTTTTAATGTTGTGGCTGATCAATGTATGATATTGCGCAGTTTAGACTTTGGGTCACTGCCCCCCCCCCCAATCATACATGTGTTTGTATTTCCGACACTCCTTGAGTTATGAATTCAATTAATGTAAAGACCTTTTTAAAGTTAGCACAGTTATCACTGCTGTACTAATGTTGTCAAACTGTTCAATTACCACGTTGTCCATCTGCCTTTCAGGACCATTTTGCATCAGTTTCAGATGGTGTGATGTGGAAACTTGTTCATTGAACATAAATAAAAAATCATTTTTAACAGTGTTTGTGTGTTGGCCTTTGACCAAAATTCACCACTAAAACCAATGTCATGCCCCTTTAGCCAACATTTGAGTTTAAATATTTAAACCAGAATTATACATTTCACACATACTTCACACAACAGCAATATAATCTCTCCTACATCATTAACATGCACTTAAATACTGTATATCGCTGTTTAA
Organism: Pterophyllum scalare; assembly: GCA_024447675.2. Classification (NCBI taxonomy): domain Eukaryota; kingdom Metazoa; phylum Chordata; class Actinopteri; order Cichliformes; family Cichlidae; genus Pterophyllum; species Pterophyllum scalare. The sequence goes on along the minus strand of JAMQGT020009087.1, from coordinate 122,720 downwards.
TGTATTTTCATTCCCAACCTTGACTGGTGCTGGAAATGATGTGAGGTCAACAAAGAAACAAGTAAAGTTAAATGCTTTTCTAAAGGACCCATATCATTAATCGCACTATTTATTCTGTGAGTAGAGTTTTCAAAGGCTCACTAACATGCTGCCAGTGATACAGAATGTGAACATGTGTTGCTGCAGCTGTGCATATAGTAACATGCTGTCCTTATGTTTGCAACAGGTGCGCACTGCGGATCTGGGGGGCTACGCAACAAGCGACGAGTTCACCCGTGCTGTCATTGCTAACCTGTCGGTCTGAGCTTCGCATTTGCAAATCTGTCAGCTGCTGAATCGCACACGTTTTTAATTAACCTCGTCTTACACGCTGTACACACAGTACAGTGTTTTCTAGCTCCGTTCTACACGCAGTGCCCTTCTTAAAAAAGGAAAATGCAAGTGAAACACATTGCTACAATGTCCACAGACTTTGGTTAGAAGTTGTGATTTAAACAATTTTGCATCCAATGAAAAAAAAAAAAAAGTGGGTTGAGCATGTGAATGTGTGGGTTTTTTTTTTAATTAGTTCAAAATATATAATGCTGTTACACTGTTGCACACCAGTTACTGATATTCTACTGCCTTGAAAGAGCTCTAATTTGAATTTAGTGATTTTATGTGTGGACATTAACCAGAAGTCAAAACATGATGTGTGTATATTTCAATATTATTTAACCCTGAGCTTTAACTTAATGCTTCTTCATTTATGATATATAAATAATAAATGGGATATGACCTCTTGCTTGCAAAATCCTTGAACGAAAGACTAAGCCTGTTATTAAAAGTTTATTATGGCTGCTGGTGGCACATTTCACCCCATGGCATGAGGATCCTAACTTCCTTCCTGTGTCAAAACAGATTTATGGAGGTTTTTAGAGGATCCAAATGTAGGAATAACAAATTCTCTCTGGCTGTTTTGGCACATGATGGTCCCTAGGATCATTGAGCTTAAAAACATGGTCCGGCAAGTTCCAAAAACCTGAATAGCTTCACTGACCCTGTCCCTGGATGCCAGTCTCATCTCTGTTCAAAGACGCCTTACCATTAACTAACAGTTCAGTATTAAATATGATCATCTTTTGTCTTCATCAGTATAAATTATAAATAAATTGCAGAGCAATTTCCAGCTTTCTCTTTACTGCAAAAGTTGTCAAAAGAGTTGTTGCAGATCAGTAATGTGATTATTTGAAGATTAATAGCTTATTGATGAATTTTAGTAAGGATTTAGAACAGCACAGAAACAACAATATAGTGATAGTTATTAATAATCTTCTCGAAGCCTCAGACAGTGCTTTTGCCTTTCTGCTTGTACTGCTAAATGAGTTCAGCACTGATCACATTTTATTATAGAGACTAGAATACACCATTGTGATTACGACAAATGTTAATTGTATAAATGATAACTGTTACACACAAAAATTAATCATGGCGTCCCACGGGGTTCTGTGGTAGGACCCAGACTTTTCTCATTATGCATGCTTCCCTTCGGCATTAATATTAGAAAACACTGCATACATTCCCACGGTTATACAGATGATACCCAGTGTTACAAGCTACGTGATTCAAATCAGTTGCAAGACACAAAGGCCTGTAATTTTCTACTTCTACATTCAGATAAAAATGTATTAGTTTTGCAAATGAATGCTATTTTTACTTTTTACAGCATATCACTGTTGCCTTTGTGCTTTCTATTGATTAATTTATTTGCACAGTCTCACAAATAATGAAAACTCTCTTTTATTCAAATGTCTGGTTTTGATAACCATTCCAACTGTTACAGACAGAAAATCAACAACTATTTACCCTTAACATGTTACTACTAATTATTTACTTTACTTGAAAGTGGCTTAATTTAAACTTTTTTTTATAAAGTTTTTTTTATCAATTAAACAAAATATAATTAAACATTTTTATTTTTTAGTTACAATGTTTCTCTACCTACTCATCCCTAATGAACCAACACATAATACTTGAAAACATTACTACAAAGGAAACATTTTAATAACCTCATCCAAAATAAGTAATAATGACAGATAAAAATAATTTTGCTTAAAGCACAGAGAGATTATTGAACATGTTACCGGCACATTGTGATTCATTTTTTGTCCTTCATTTCTACAATAATTTGTTAAACGTGAACTACAATGACCACTACCTTTCAACAAATGACCTTTTCGTCTAATGGACATGTGGGCCCAAAGCATCAAACTACAGTCAGATTTCTGTAACACTGCCCCTGGAGAGTTACTGTTTAAATAAAAATCTAATAATTTCCTCTCAAATATGTGTAAACTGGAAGTATAAAGTGGTCTGTCATAAAAGGGAGACGTTCATTAGAAGTTTCTCAAATTCCTCTCTGGACCCCCTGTAGGTCCCTGGCCCTCACTGCGCGAGGTAGCGCCGATGCGGACCGCTGCAGTGTGGAAGGTGTAAACTGCGGCTAGGCCAGCAGGTGTCGCTGCGGCCTATAGAGAAACAGAGCGGAGAAGAGACGGGGCCAGGCCTGGGAATTCGTTCCCCGCTTCCCATTCTTCCTATGCAGACAGACACACAACATGGCGGACTAGAATAGTCAGCCGACGCGCCCGGATACAGCGGATAAACCGTGGGATTTAACATCCAGGAAGGCGAAGAAAATACCTTCCAAAGAGACGCTAGAAAAGGGCGAATTCCTGATTTTTGGAGAGTGCGCTTTGTTTACCTGGATTTATCGGATAAACTGACTGTGAAGTGTTGGCAGTGTGTCCCAGATCGTGCTTCCCTCCTCTGCTATCACCCGGTCCCCCCCCACCCCGCTCACATTCTCGGTTCGTGGGGTGTGGAGAAAGGGGCCGGGGTTGAAAACGTGGAAGTCAGGATAAATTCCTACTTGGCCTTCATTTTTTTCTTCCCCTCGGGTTTCCTTTGGACTCTACAGGAGTTGTGGTGAGTTTTCTTGTTTTTGTTGCGCAAAGCAGAATCCCACTTGTTACAATGTCGCTCTACAAGCATGTTTTCTCTTGTTGTAACATTGTGTCACCCATAAACTAACACTTTTCTCTCCCCCCCCCCCCGGCATTTTACGTTACAGGATGCCTTATTGGTAGGGAGGGAAGGGGGAGACTACCCCGGGCTCGTACACGGAGTCGCGCGGCGTTTAATAGTTGTGTGCCTCCTTGTAACGCTTGAACGTTTCACAAGTAGCTCGGAGGCAGGGAGGGAAATTTTGGCGAAGGGGGCTCTAAAGAAAGGGGGGTGGGGGGCTTTAAGAGAGAGTGCGACAACATTTAAAAAGTTGGATTTTGTTGTGCCAACACAGATGCTGTTGAGCTTACGCTGGAACAAAGAGGGGGTGGTGGGGTCCAGGGTTGCCTCACTGGAAACTACACTTTATTGATCAACGCTTTGTTATTACACGTTCAGAGAGGGAGGGTAGGGGAGCTGGCTGGGTGGAGGAGCGGGGGGTGGGTTCATGCGACCCACGACAAGAATTAGGTCGCCCTAATGTTAACATATATGCTCTGTCAAATCACAGCGGCTGCTTTGTGTTTCTTCTGCTCTTCAAGATGGGGGCTCTCACATGTGTGCCTTTTCCCCAACTTTTTTAAAAATGATTAACCCCAGCGCCTAAACTTCGGGTGATTTTTCACCCACGTGAAAGTGAGAGCGATAGTGCCCCAAAACTCACGTTTCTGTTGCAGGGTTAATGTTCCCCCCTCGTTCTAAGCTTTGGGTGTATCCAAGCATACCATTTCGGTCTTGTGGGTGTTGATGCTTTTTTTTTTTTATGTTTTACTTTATCGTGCACTGGGGCAGTGATTTTTAATTCTCGGCTCATTAGCGCATGGATTATGTTGTAAAGGCTCGCTTGTCACTGCTAATAGTGGGAATCGGGTAAAAAAAAATATTGGTGGCATAACGGCTAGAGCTGAGCTGAGCTGAGCTGAGCATCAGCCACACGAACACTGCATCAGGAAAAGGAGTGAGAAAGCCTGAAAGGCAGAGGAGAGAGAAACATCATCAGACTGATTGGACATGGCAGAGACTTGCTTGTCATATCTGGAAAAAGCCTCTGCTACAGTATGTCTGCATGAAGCTCCACTCGTAATGCTTAGTTCAGTTCACTGAACTGCAGCACATATACACCATGCTTACACTCTGTGTGCCTCTCCACAACATGTATTCAGCTTCACTGGGGCCGTCATGTCATGTTAGGACCATCCCAGTGCACAAAATCTTCTCTCAGGCTTATCCTGACCTGTGTCTGTGTCCGTAAAAAAAAACTGTCAAACCACCTCTGGCTGTCAAGCAGCAGCATCTCCTTAAAGCTGTATTGAGGAAGTACAACAGGAAAAGGCACAGCTATTAGAATCCTGCTCGCTGCGCCTATATATCTCTTTGCACCTATTCTAAGAAAAAAAAGGAGTTATTTCTGTCTGGATGCTGAAAGGTTTTTAGCAGTGGAACTTGAGTGATCCACATGCCACACTTTTCATGATTGGCCTAGTTACTAAAAATAAGAATAAGTATAGCTTCAAATCGCTTTGCGGGAACTTTGCATCAAGTGTCGACGGGTGGATGTTAAAAGAATGGCCCGTGTGTTGTGAAATTTCACAATTTCACGGCTCTGACACAATATTATGAGTTTGGTTTTTGGGTGGGGCTGGAGGTATATTTTTGTTTCCACCTGTAGGCCTACATGTTTTACTGAGGAAGAGCACTGTAATTCAGCCTCTCATGGGATAAACACTGCTGCATTTAGAGGATTATGAAGCATTACGGGAGCCTGATTGGAGCTACATGTGATATGTCAATTGGATCTTAATGACATTTATTCCACAGTACAGGAAATGAACCTGTGTGATTACTAATGACTGGCTAAATATTGTGCCTGGCTGGAAAGGATGTCATCCGGAATCTTTCGGCTTTGCCCTGCCCCTCGGCTGAATGGAAATAATAATTATATAATACCTTCAAGTTATTTTGTAAATTTTTGTTTTACATCCTCCTGATTTTGTGCTGACCGATGTCTCTGGTTCATTGCGCTCATAAGAACTATTAACAGTGTGTCTTTTTGTCAATGGAAAAATACTTCACATGTGCAAAGAGGGACTTTTGATTTTTGTAAGCGCAGATGGGTCCAGGCCAGGCAGAATCTGGTTGCCTCCTCCCTTTTCCATCATAGAGTTTATTCAAGTAGTGCTGTGTCTCCCTTTTGGGAGGTGTTAGAAATCAATGTAAAGGATTACACAAGGCTGCACTGCAGTACTGTAACTACAGCTACATAATTACCTCAGTTTCTTTCCTCATATAGTATGTGTTAATGTAACCAGTGAATGGGTTTAAAAACCTGTTTTTGCTGATTAACAAAAAGCAAGAATTTGGAGCAAAGTGCTACATTTATGTTGTGTCAGGTTTAGAAAAACTTTCTTTTTCTTTTTTTCTTCAAAACAGTTCCAACACAGTGATTCAAAACCAGATTAGAGCTGGAGTTATATATTAATATTTTACACTGGCCTGCCAACAAGACCTGTTTTGTCCTGTTCTGGAAAATAAAAAATGTGCCCAGAGAGCCTGTAAACAAGTTTGAGTAGTCTGCCAATGCTAAACTAAAAGTGAACTTGGACAAAAAAATGAATTTTAAATAAAAGCAAAGTCATGACACTGCTTTGAAGTCAAGTCCCTGATGATTATGTTAGATGGGTTTGTTATCTTTCAGAGGAAAAGGAGGGACGGGTGCAGTAGGATGGTCACTTCAGATACTGTCATTTTGGGTTTCCATTGATACAGATCCAAAATAGTGTTGCTGGGAAACTGAGCAATCCCAACTTCTCTATGTAAGCATATATATATATATATATATATATATATATATATATATATATATATATATGGGAAGGAGGGGCCTTTCACTTGACAACTGGTTAAGGTAGAATTTGTGAGCTGTAACCAAATTCTGTACCGCTTCTGTTTTTGTGACAAAGAAAAGATATTTAGAAGTGAATCCTTGAGTCTTAAATTTGCCTGCATCAGACCCAGCACATGTCATGACAGAAAGCAGTAGGATGTCCTCACAACACCCCCCAAATCAAGTGGTCATTTAGGCTCTCTAAAAACAAACAAATAAACCAGTAATGTTGAAGCCCAGGCTCCAGGGATGGCTGTAAACTCTCACTATTGTACCTCTCTCCTGACCTCCTACACACCGATGATAATTTGAATGAAAGTTTTCAAATTTGGATTCATCACTCCATCAGATCTGTTGCCACTGGTTTTCAGGTCAGTTCTTGTGTAATTTGGCATACCTCAGACTTGTTTCCCTTCATTAAGAATGGCTTCTTGACAGCCTTCCACTGTGACCATTTCTGATGATGCTTCAGTGAACAGTAGATGGATGAACTCAAGGGCCAGATTTTCTTCTAGTTCTTAAGGACCTGACTTTCAGATGCTCTTCATCTGCTGTAGATAGTTTTGTTTTTTTGTTTTTTTAGGCCTGCCACTTCTTCTTTTGTCCTCCTTGTCCAGTTTCTCAAATTTAATAAGGACACACTGCAAACGATGCAGACATCTACCAAGTTTTCAGTCAATTGAAAATCAGTCATTGGGAATCACCTCTTGGTGCAAAAATACAATTTTATACCTGTTAAACTGTGTTAACTTTGGCTTTTTCCTAGATTCACCTAAAGAAATGGGAGCAAAACATGTGTTTTTCTGATAGGCTGCTAGTGATGTAGTGTATAAAGATATATTATAAAATTGGTTCTTTGCTAAGTTGTCTATGTGTAGACACAACTCTGGTTCATCCCTTGAATTAGATGACTTTTTAATGTTTTAATGATTAATAGGTCAGTGTTACTGTTACCCCCCCCATTGCTGCTGTTAATTAGTGACGGCGTGATGGAGTGTTGGCACTAATACCTAAATTATTTTTTGTGTGTGTAACAAAGGAAAATGTTTTCAGCACACCAACAGCTGCAGAAGAGTATAAAAAATAGGCCAAAGTTGTTTAAAAATAGGATTTAAGTAAGGAGATTTATTATCTTTTAAAACAATTAAGTAGGCAAGAGTAACAGTGTGAAGTCATTTGTGCACTAACTTTCGGGGCTTAATGGTATTTTTTGGATACTTAGGGCAGTGCCAGAAAAATACATTGGGATCTGATGTCTGCCTCAGATGCGTGCTGTATCTACAAATCAGTTTTGGTGTTTAAGTTTCAAAGGGCAGAAGTGAATCAAGTTTCAGTGTGGCCCTTGAGCTGTCCATTTGGGCCTACATCACTCTTCAAGGTCACAGTGGGTTTTGTGGGGAGGCCATGCTTTGCGCCTCCACATCCTCTCTGTGTCCAATGTGGGAAAGCTTAAGAGGCCCCTGGCATGCTCTGTGAGAAACCCCACAACGAATTAGACACAGAGCAGAGCTTCACTGACTCACCACTTTCACTCATTGAAACAAGTTAGTTTTCTTGATCCTTGCAGCCTAATGGAACCAAATGATCATTACAGGCTTAATAACAGACACAGCGGTCTCTCTTGCCCTTATGATTAGCCAGAATAGTAACCCCATGCTTCTCTTCATCTTTTCATCAACTCACCAGCTTGTGAATGAAACCAACAGGAACACAAACCACACCAGCAGGGAGTAGTATCCCTCAAAAGGGAAGTCCAGAGGATTGTGGCTGTTGTATGTGGCACTGGGGACATATAATCTGTGGTCTGTTTTAGAGCAGGAGTCCTAGCGGCCTTGACTTAGACCTACTTCAGTCTCCTGTGAAGAGAACCATTCACAGTAGTTCTGTTACCCCAGACCCCCTCCCTCTGTGGACATAGAAACAGTATTAATATGCTATGAATGGAGACAGACAGACAAGCATTATACAGCAATGCAGAAACTTGTGAAGCAGGATTCCTTGTGAGAAAGCCATGAATGGTGAAGTCCCTTTGACTGGTGTTCTGTCATTGAGGCCCAGGCTGTGTGTGTTGGGTGCAGGGGTCACACACTTACTCACTTTTGATATATTTTGAATTCTAAAAACAATTGTTTTTCAAGTAACAAAAATATAATCATCTTTTAGACCTACACCGCCTCCCGTTAATCAGATAGGATCTGAATGTGCATCCTAGTTATTTTTTTCACTTTTTTACCAGTCTCCCAGCTCTTAGTGGCAAACGCAAAGAGAACAAAAAGTTAAAGAAATATGGTGACACTTCACCAGAGTTGATGCTAATAGTACTTGTCACTAATGCAAATCTTTTCCACTCATGGAAAAGAATCTGCAACTCTCTCTGTGGAATCTGAAGGGCAAAAACGTCACTTGAACAGATTGATTAAGCCAGCAACGTAAACTGGGCTTCAGTCACATCTAGTTTAAATAACACATGACAAACAAAGATGTGATCAGCAACTACTAGGGTTTCTTCTTTTTCTGTTCATAAATGTATATTCCTGCCATTGGGGAAAAAATATAGTAATAACTTATATGTAAGGTCACGGGTAAATACAAAAGCATCACTGAAATCCACAGCCTTGAGCAGGAACTTGCCATATTAAATGACTACCTTGCATTGATCTTGGCCTTTGGTTGTCATGGAGATGTAATTGGACTTCTTTTATACTTTACCTATAAATGTTTCTTTCACCGTGTGAATGAAATGGCATGGGAACAGCCCAGCTCTTTCACAACTGTGTGATTGCACTTCTTTTAGGTCTGCCTGCACTTGACTGTAGGCAGAATGATAATTATCTTAAGGGTTTGATTTGCTTGCACAATATCATGGAGTTCAGTATATTATCTTATGTGATATTACAAGATGACAATTGCACATACAGATATGTAACACCCTAGCCTATTATGATATATGTGATATACAGTTAGGTCCATAATTTGTTGGACAAAGATGCTGATTTTTATTTATTTATTTTTATAATTTTGCCTCTGTACACCAGGTATGTATATGTATACCAGAATGATGAGTAGAGAAGTGTGGAGAAGGAGAGAAATATGACTAAAAGTATACCGCATTATATATCAAACATTTTGGATCCAGGGGCATTGGCTAGTATGGCTGTCAGTGGAATCAGGTCATTAGTTTGTAATGATGATGTGACTGCTGGTATAACTAGCAGGATGAATTCTGTAGTGTGCAGGGCTATGCTTTCTGCTCAGATTCAGCCAAAATGATCAGACCGGGCCTCACAGTAGAAATGGATAATGACCCAAACTGCAAAAGCAACCCAAGAGTTTCTGAAAGCAAAAAAATGAGATATTCTTCCATGTAAGTCATCTAATCTCAACTCAAAAGAGCACTCTTTTCAGTTATTAAATGCAAAATTAAAGACAGACCCACAAACAAGCAGCATCTGAAAATGGCTGGAGTTAAGGCCCAGCAGAGCATCCCGAGGGAGGGAACACAGCATTTTGGTGATGTCCATGGGTTCTAGACTTGGATTTGCATCCAAGTATATAAAACAATCATATGTAAAACTAACCGAAACAACTAGTGTAGAACTACGCAACTTTTCCATGGAGGAGTAACACAGAGGTTAAACATAAAAGGCACAGGTCCGATTTATGCTAAAGGGCTGCCCTATACAACAAATATTTAGGCATCACTCGAGGAGTTTGTTATTTAAAATGCAAATTTGTGCATTTTATTAACATTAAGTTCCTCTCTGCGAGGCTCGTGAACAAGCACCAAATGCAGTGCCAGGAGCATAGACGCGAAACTACTCATTTGGAAATGGATTGTGTTGTCTGAAATAATGCCCTGATTGGTGGTTAGAATTTTGAGCAGGAGACTGACAATGAAATAACCAGTCATAGACGCGTAGTTCCTTCAGTTGGTCTAATCTAGCACCACCCATGAAGTTTTCATGTCAAATCAATATAAATTTAATCCAGAAGTATGCAGGCACCTGTGGCTGCTCAGCACTCATAGAATCAGCATCTATGCCAAAACGACGTGACAGATGTTTTAAACCAGTTAGTCCAAGTGTAAAGGTCAGTTCTGGATATTTATTTAAAGCCAAGTACTTTTCATCTAAGGGTCATCAGTGCAGGAGGGTCTCATAGTTCTCTTATTTCTGCATATAATACCTTTCTAAATGAAAGGTATTATATGCATGCACAATTTTTAATTGCATCAAAAAGCAAGCGCATTTGCTGATGAAATTCTGTGTTGTGTATTTTTATTCCCACCAGTCACTGTATTGATTTTGTGTTGCATGTCATAACCTTAAGAAAGCCATAGCAGTTTTGCACTTTGCTGTAGGACAGCTCTTCCAAACGATGGCCACTGTAAAGGGCTAGCTCTAAGTGCTCTGCCTTGTCTGAAAAATATTCACATGGCTGCACAACACAAGCCCAAAATAAGGCAAGCATGAACTGCACGACTACCTTTTGAGCTATTCATTTGCTAATAGATGTGTACGTACATGTTGCCTCTGCAGGGAATAGTATGATGAAACTGTTGGAAAGATAGTTACTGCTGAGGAGCAGGCTGCATTTAAAAAATTCTTTCAGTTGAATGTGTTTGTGAAGCATGAAATCAAATCAGGTTTTTTTTTGTTTGTTTTTTTACTTTTAAGCAGGAGTGTGTCTCATGTTGTCAGTAATGGTGCTGCAGGAGAAAAATGTTCAGCAAAATTATGTTGATCAGCCATTTTGGAACATTACTAGTAGCTTGTCAAGCCGCCACATGACTAATTTATTTAAACTGCAATGTCCTCTTTATTAATGTAAGTACACAGCTAATTAATTGAACACCAAAAGTACTTTGGCTCCTTCATCCTCATTTGAGTGTGAATTTCAATAATCCATCAACAGTGTTGGGTGTAACACGTTCCAAAGCAACGCAGTACTGTAATCACATTACAGATATAATTATTTATTACTTTAGTTATCTGTACGATTGGTAGATAGAACAAAAACATCAAATGTGTGTTTTTCTTTGTTCTCACTTGTTCTACAATCAGTTGATGTCACTTCATGAGGAAAAAGGTGGAGCAGTCTATAACTTTTGAGGCGTGGACATATGGACATTACTGTTATTTTTACTGCATGAAGGGAGCAGAGAGAGAGAGAGAGATGGTAAAGTGCAAACTGCATCCAGGACAGAAACAACTGCATTAGGCCTGAATTATGCTTCTGCGTTGGGTCTTTGTGGGGCCTGTGTCTGTAACCGGAAATCCCCTCTGAACTCTACGTGGTAACCTACAGTATAACCTGGCATGCACCTCTATAGAAATCTAACTACACGTCAGGTTGAAGCAACCTGCAAGGATTGTGATTACCCCGTAGGGTTCACAGGGGTTTCCAGTTATGTGCATAGGTTCCGCAAAGACCCGACACAGAAGCATAATTCAGGCCTTAGACTGCTTACACAACTGTGTCTCTTTACGAGGATCTGCACAGACAGTGTGCCAACACAAAGCTAGCAAATAACCCAGAGTGATGTTAAAGCTGAGTGTATGCAGACCCCAGCCCGGCAGTCAGAGTCTGATCTTCAACAAGTAACAAAGGCAGTGATGAGCAGTCAGGCTTGTATCATTGTAGCCTCTATTTCTACCTGTACATGTTCCTACAGTAGAATCACAGTGGCAATCACTTTGAAGCTACTGTGGGCTGTTTTTCAATGATTTTGTGTTTTCAGGTTTGTGATCAAACTTAAACACTAAAAGAATGATATTTATCTCCTCGGTAGGATAGGGATTTATGACAATATGTGGGACTGTAGCCTAAGCTTTATGTTGTTAACTGGTAATTATTTAAGAGGCCATGTTCAGACTATCGCAAAAGTAATGTGGCAATGTAACATATTCTAGATGACTGGTTTAATCTTGATAAAACTTACCTGGGGTACCAAGGACAGATGGCAGAGAGGGGGAACCTCTCAGGACATGTGCGTGCTACGTTCAAAGAACCATGAGTGACATAAATGGGTGCAGTCGGGGATGACGGGTGTGGCCGTTCATTTTTTTCACTCATTTCCATCTTAATTTCTGTGTTTATAATTTAAACCCTGTATTATTGATATTAGTGTGAGGATTAAAGTTTCTGACCTGCAGCAAAATGTTAAAAGTCATACCCTTTCCTTTTTTTGTGACTGTGTAAATGTGTAGTTTTAAACACTGCTCTAAATCATATTTGGTAGTAATTTAGTTGTAATTAAGCTATTTAGGCTCGTGATTTATAGGTTGATCAACATTTACAAATAACAGAAAAGATATGTGTAGGAGTCGACATAAATAGCTAACGACGATATAAGCTGTACCACATACAGCCCGGGGCTGTTACCATTCTGTCTTTTATTTTAAGTCACATGTTCCCATTGCATTTCTAATGGTTCCAAAACTGTTAGTAATTAAATATGTTAAATATGTCTCAGCTGTAAGTGTACTAAGTTTGATGCAGGCCTTTTTCTTTTTTAAGTAACAAATAATGTGTAATACATTAGATTTTTTTAGGAAGGACCCCAACACTGTCCATGTCCATGTCCAGAGTCTCTTTTTAATAGAAAGCTCTGACTGCATAGAGCCAAAAAGTGGCACAAATAGAAGCTCTTGCCCAGTGCCTCTTAAATTAATGATGTCTTCTACCAACACATGAGTCTTCTGAAAAGGAATTGCATACATTTACACCTACACACTAAAACAACTGCCCAAGAAGCTAAAATACATTAAGATGTTACTTTGGGCTGTTGTACTCCTGCAGCTACACTGTTTCTAGATTAAAACCTCTCAGGCATCTGCGAAGTGAGGTTAGCAACAGGACTGGCATATATCACAGCACAGTGACACATCATGCAGCCTCGGTGGATAGCACGCAGAAAGCAATGAGTCACGAGTACATTACCATCTCATCAAATTGATCCTAATATAAACAGTATAATGCTGCTTCACACAGTACTGGTACCAATCATCTTGACCACTGTTTTTTTTTTTTTTTTTGAGTACTATGAAGGAGAGTTTGGGGGCTTAAGGTTTAGATGCATTAACAGGGGTTTTGCTTTATGACTATTTGACTAGACAGGAGATAAAGAAAGCAACATGCTCTTTGGGTTGTGGCTGACACTGACATAATTTAATATGTGATATTATCTGAACATAAACAGTATTTTTCCTCAATAACAATGTGCCTGCATGCCAGTAGCTCTTTCTTTGACTTAGTACAGAAACAGAGCTTCAACATTTAGTGAATTAATCAATTCATCAATCAAAAAAAAAATCTGTTTTTATGCAATTTTGATAATTACTCTGCTTAATATTTTTTTTGACTAAAAATGACATTTGATAGCTTTAGCTTATGAGCTGTGAATCTTTGCTAGTTTTCTTAGTCATATGGAATTATAACCTGAATAGTTTTTTTGTTATGGAGCATTAGCCTGATAAAATAAGAGTAATTGTGCATTTTTTAAAACAATGTTTTGCCATTTTTTACTAAAAGATTTTTCGATGAAGTGAAATTATAAGTCTTTCAAAACTGATAGGATACATCCCCATTTATTATCAAATTGACCTGATACCTGTTGTGCAAGAATTTCCTGTCAAAATCAGAAAAAACCTATGAAGAGATCCTCATCTTACCAGTATTTTGCTTTTTTTTGGTTTAGGAAATAGTATCTCTCAGAAAAAATGTGCAAATATCTTTTCAATTTTTGGTTAAGGCTTTCAAATATTTTAAATGTTGAGTGTATTTTTTCTTTTTCCCCCTGGAAGCAGCCATTTGTTGGCTAAGTAGCTAATTGAAAGTGGGTGCAACAAGTGGATTTGTAGGTTAATAGCATCCTCATTGACCACATTACTTGCTCATCATGTCCCATTTCTGGTTGTAGCCAGAGTGGTGTGCTCAAACCAGAATGTAAGTACTGCAATGAATGAGCTTAGTTCAGAACAGCAAAAGATTGGCAACTGGCTCTATTAGAGCTTTTAGCGCCCAATTTATTCTCTGCCCTCTGATGCAATAATCCGTGATTTAAAGCAGTGGCTTGTGTGTGGTAGCACTGCAGTGTTTGGCTCTGTTGGCTGGTAGAACTATCTCTATAAGCACAGGCAGATGGACTGGATTATTCAAGGGTCAAGACCGTGGGATTAGATCCAGGGATTATCACAGCTCAGTCAGTCTCTGCAATAACACAGAAGAATGACAGTCAGCCGGACCAACTGCTTGGCCTCTGCTTTTTTTCACATCTGTCTGTTTTCTGACGTATCAGTTTAGGAATATTTGTTGCAGTAATTAAAGTGTGATACTAATTCTGTTTTGGTCATGCTCAGGTGATAAATGCTCAGGGTCAGTAAAATTAACAATTTTTTTTTTATGATAACGAAGTGCACAGTCATGTGAAAAAGTTTTCACAGGACTGCACAGAGTTCACTCCATTTAATAACTTGTAGAACCAACTTTAGCAGCCACAGCTTGATATAATCATTTTCTGTGTGATGTTATCAAGTTCTCAGATTGTTGTGGAGGAATTTTGGCCCATTCCTTTTTACAATGTTGCTTCAGTTTATTGAAGTTTGTGAGCATTTGTTTATGCGCAGCTCTCTTAAGGTCTGGACTTTGACTGGGCCATGGCAACATCTTAGTTCTTTTTTTTGTACTGTCATGAACTTTAACATTTAACATGTTAACTGAGCCCTGTAGCATCTGCGAAGTAGCTTTTGGGGTTTTCTTTTGCAGTTTCTCACACTGCAATTTTGCATTGCATGCTCTAACCTCAGGGTGAATTTGCTGGAATGTCCACTCTTGGGAAGGCTGTGGCATTGTGTTAAGACGTAACGGAATGGTTCAGTCTATCTAACTGTCAAATATTTTGCTTTTGTAGAGGTAGTCACACTTACTGATGCTCAATTAATGCATTTGATTAGCAACACCTGACTGCTACTTATCCTCTTAATTCCTATGGAAGCAGTAAGGTGTACATTTTTTTTTTGACAGGACTTTACAGAGTCCTTTGAAGGCTTTCTTTGTCACAGCTGTATACAAACCTGGATGCGTGTGGTTGAAATAAACACAACAATACAGTTTTTCAGGCATTACAGCATTGCAAATACAAATCATGTTTGTCCACAGTGGTGTGGTGTGTCCTGTAGTGTACTGTAGAAGAATAACCACTTTTGTGATTGCTTAGCTGCAGTTTTCTTGGAATCATTTGTTTAGACAGTTTTAGGTTCTGATAATGATGAAAATATTTCAACATAAAACAGTTCTACTGAAAGTCCAAATCCATCCATTTTCTTAACTTCTTATTCAGATAGTGCCCTGGGGCACCTGGAGCCTGTCCCAGCTGACATCAAGCAATAGGTGGGCTACTCCCTGGACAGGTCGCCAGGGAAACAGACAACCATTCATGCTCAAATCCACACCTACCACCAATTTAGAATTACCAGTTAACCTAACAGACATGTCTTTGGACTCTGGGAGAAAGCAGACAAGCCCAGTGAAACCCAAATAACCACAGAGAGAACTCCCTAATTTCAGCTGACCGGCAAGTTCAAACCCAAAACCTTTTCCCTGTCATTTTGCCGTTTTAAATTAGATTTTAATGCACTTACAGATTGGTCACAAGTTATCAACATTATCTTCACTCCGTTGACCTCTCCTGTGCTCAGTGCTGCTTTGTGTATACAGAGGAAGGGACTTTGAGCATGAAACTGGCGTGCCGCAAAACAGCGAGCAGAGGACAAATGACTGTAAATGACAGCAAAACACAGGAGATTTTCCTGGCAGAAATTAAACAACTGTGCATTACTTAGGTAAAAATAATGAAAAATAATAATTCATTTAGAGTTGTTGAATGGTTTTTGCAGAGGGGAGGCAGGAAGTCGTGTTAGATGGGCGGTCAACACCCTCAAGGCCGTGACAGGGGAAACATTATTACAAAAGTGTAGTGTGGTTTTTATTAGTTTTAAGGGGGGGGTGTTAAATCCACTTATCATTTTAAATCTATTCTTTTTGTTTTCTAGACCAGGCTATGCGGATGAGTGATTGATGTCAACTACGCTTCTTCAGGTAACACACACAAGCTCACATCATGAAAGTATTTCATTCATTTTTAGCTCGGCTGTTTCAAAGAAAAAGTCGAGCTGTTTTCATAGCCTTGGTGTTGGTGTTGGCGTTGGCGTTGGTGGCGCAACTGTTCCACAGAAGCTAAAATGTTGGCCATAACTCAAGAACAATGTGGCCTAGGATGTTCAAATTCACACCATAGATGCATCTACTAAAAATCTTGGATGATAAGAATCTCGGCAACCTTCTAGAGGTCAGAGTTCAAGTTGTTTGAAAACCTTCCATCAAATTTCACACACTTTAGAGTAAAGTCATCTGTTACAGTAACAGATGACTTTACTATAACAGCACTTTGACCCCTCTCCCTTCCCCCGTTACAAATCCAAAACAGCCGAGCGTTGGCACCCACTCAGCGGTGCTCTTGTTTTAATTTCCTTCCAAACAAATGGCATGTTGGATTAGGATGGAAGATTATAAAATACATAGTGGATTATAGAAAACATAAACCCTTTCTTTATCTTTGAAACAAATGGGTTGATCAGCCTTTGAGTTTTTGTTTTTTTACACTGATATATTTTTTTCTTTTATTGTCTATACCCATGTAGGGCAGAATGGGTGTGTGTGCCCTGCTCCTGCTGCTTGGTGTAGCCCTGGGGGCCTCAGCCCAAGATCCTGTCCCTATCACAGGTATGAGCTGTATCCACATTTAACTCAAATACCTTTACATTCTCATTTCTACAGGTGAAAAACACATACTGTTGTCTTCCTCTTTAAAAGGTCCTCCAGATATCACTGTCATACCCACAAAGCCCCCTACAGCACCCTCACTCAGCGATACAGGTCCAGTATCAACTCGTACAGATCCACCCACAACACTTGCCCCAACTGTCATCACAATAACAACAGTCACAACCACAACAACAACAACAGCACCAGCAACTACCACAGCCACAAGCCTAGCTGGTGATCAGGACACACAAATCGGGACTTCAGATGGCACAACTGATGCCCCTCAGGCACCACTAAGCACCGAGCCTACACTTCCTCCCATCACAGATGATGAGTCCACCCCCTCAGCTCCAGTGACCGCACCTCCTATGAAAACCACCACAAAACCAGTCAACAATGATGGTGAGTGACAGTGCATGTACACATTTTTTATTTATTTGTTTTTCCTTCCTGATGTATAAACCTGTTATTGTTAAGGGTAGTGTAATAGTGTGAGGACGCTGAAAGCATGATTCCAGATTATTACTTTTTCATCTGCATCATTCAAAAATAACATTATGACCACCTGTCTATTATTGTGTTGGTCCCCCTTTTGCCACCAAAACAGCCCTGACCCATCAAGGCATGGATTCCACTAGACCTCTGAAGGTGTGCTGTGGTTTCTTGCACAAAGATGTTAGGAACAGAGCCTTTAAGTCCTTTAAGTTGTGAGGTGGGGCCTCCATGGATCGAACTTGTTTGTCCAGCACATTCCACAGATGCTGGATTGGGATCTGGGGAATTTGGAGGCCGAGTCAACACCTCAAACTCACTAATATGCACCTCAAACCATTCCTAAACCATTTTCCTTTGTGGCAAGGTGCATTATCCTGCTGAAAGAGACCACAGCCATCAGGGTTTCCATTAAAGGGTGTACATGGTCTGCAACAATGCTTAGGTAGGCGTTAGGTGTCAAAGTAACATCCACGTGGATGGCAGGACCCAAGGTTTTTTCGCAGAACATTGCCTAAAAGCATCACACTGCCTCCACCAGCTTGCTTTCTTCCCATAGCACATCCTGGTGACAGGTGTTCCCCAGGTAAGCGATGCACGTGCACCCGACCATCCACATGATGTAAAAGAAAATGTGATTCATCAGACCAGGCCACCTTCTTCCATTGTGCCGTGGTCCTGTTCTGATGCTCACGTGCCCATTGTTGGCGCTTTCGGTGGGTGACAGGGGTCAGCGTGGGTACCCTGACTGGTCTTTGGCAGTAACTCATCTGTTGGATTGGACCACACAGGCTAGCCTTTGTTCCCCACATGTGTCAATGAGTTTTGGCCACCCATGACCTCAGGTTCACCACTGTTCCTTCCTTGGACCACTTTTGATAAATACTGACCACCGCAGACCAGGAACACCCCAGAAGAGCTGCAGTTTTGGATGCTCTAACCCAGTCATCTAGCCAACACAATGTGGCCCTTGTCAGACTCACTCAAATCCTTATGATTTGCCATTTTTCCTGCTTCTAACACATCACCTCTGAGAACAAAATGTTTACTTGCTCCCTAATATATCCCACCCACCAACAGGCCATAATGTTATGCTTGATCGGTGTATATTTGTTAGTTTTTGACACCATTCCTATCTGTACTAATAACAGTGTAGTCAAGTTGAATGCTGATATCTGGATACAAGGAGACTTCCCTATAAGGTGCTCAGATGGGGCAAGGAACACAAGAATTCAGATTCAGCTTATACAAGTTTTCAACCAAGAAGCAGATCAGTCAAAATTCCAGGCCACTGGAATTTCTAATGAAGTCAGACAGTAAAATAGTTTATGGAAGAAGAACCTTTGTATCTACTTGGATTTTAAAGTTCTGAAAAAAAATGCAGGTGCTTTCTCGCCATGATCCCAGATCACAGGGGATTGCCATGTTGTCACAACCAAAAGAAAAAATGGTCACAATGACAAAAAAGTAAGACCCATGTTATGATAAATAAATTGCAGTTTAGTTAAATATAATTCAGGTGCCAACTTTGGCTTTAATTCAAGGGCTTTAACATAAGTTTTGCATTACCTGTTTAGGAATTAAAGACCTTTTTATACACAGTCCCCCATTTTCAGACGCTCAATTACTGACAAGCAGTTTCATGGCGAGGTGAGGCCTGTTCCTGTTTATTTCACAACAAATTAAACAGATAAATCTGGCATTGATTCCAAGAAGGCCAGTTTGCATTTGGGTCTTCATTGGCAACTCTCAATATGAGGTCCAGAGAGGATGAAGGGGGCCATCATTAGGCTCAAACCCCCCACCCCCCCCACCCCCCAAAAGAAGGAAAAATGTCAGAGAGACAGCAAAAACCTGTACATTCTTGGAAAGAATTAATGCACTGGCCAGCTCAGCAACACTACAGTGCCTGAAAGATCACAGAAGACAATTGATTATTTCCATGGTTAAGAAAAAACAACTTCATAACATCTAGGGAAGTCAAGAACACTCTCGAGGGGGTAGAAGTATCATTGTCAAAGCCTACAGTCAAGAGAGGCCTTTGTGAATGGAAATACAGAAGTTTACAAAAAGGTGCAAACACTCAAAAACAAGAAGGCTTGCACAGTTCAGGGGAAAAAAAAATCTTTGGACAGATAAAACCAGGAGTAATTTGTACCATCCATCTGCGTCACAGTGCAAATGGATAATGAGTCAAAGCATACTGTGAAAGCAACCCAAGACTTTCTCAAGGCAAAGAAATTGGATATTCTTCAATGGCCAAATCAGTCAGCTGATCTCAACCCAGTAGAGCGAGCTTTTCAGTTACTGAAGAAAAAACTGAGCCTCAGCTGAAGGTGGCTGCAGCAAAGGCCCAGCAGAGCATCTCAAGGGAAGGGAAAACATTTTTTGATGTCCATGGGTTTCAGACTAAAGACAGTCATTGACTGCAAAGGATTTGGAAATCATTAAGTCACAGTTTAGACCCTGTGCTTAAAGTTAATTTTTCTTTTAACTTAGTAAATATGTCACTTCTGATTAGATTTTGCTCTCTTGTTCAGCTTGGATTTATCTGTTGCAAAACTGCAGTTATCTGTTGTTAAGCAGAAACCTAACCAGCTGATCATTTTGTGGTGATTGTGTAATTAGCTGCATACTTTTAAACCTTACTCATATTGCTTGTCACTGACTGATAAACAACTCTGTCAGAGAGGATTTCTTTTTAGTAGCTCTTCTGCAGTATGATGATGATGATGATGATGATGACAGTCTGGAGATCCTTGCAAGTGTGTTCCTCCTGAATAAATTGTCTTTAGGTGCTTTCATGCCTGTAGTTAGAGCCTTTTGCCTGCCATCAAATTGCCTAAGGCACATTTTACTGTTATGTGTGAACAGAGTTTATGAACAGATTGATTACAACAACAATGAATAAGTGAAGATCATGGTTTACTTTATATTATCACAGACAGTGTTGAGGTGTTTTTCCCTTTAGCTGTGTTCTGTTTGTGCAGAAGAGCAGTAGCAACTACTAAAAAGAGCAAGCAAGTGGACTTTCTGGTCAAGACTCAATCTTTAATATTTCAGATGGTTGAACATTTTTCTGCTTTTAGACTCCATTGTCGCAGTGCTGGAAATATCCTGACGTGACATACCTGCATTTGACCACTCATCCACGCGCACCAGAATACCACCAAACCAGATAAAACAGACACTGACAAAAACTTTTCCATGATAAAGTTTTCTTCTTCATAATTTTGAAGAGATTTATTATAAACCTTCATTTTGTTAAAGAAACAGATTTTGTTCAGCATCGACCTGACTCCAGAACCCTCGGAAATTTCTAGTGTTAGTCACCTTTTATTTTCTATTAGCTTTGTGTCTGTGCACTAAAATCCTAGTAATATCCATGCAAGTGAAACATGAGCCCCCCCAACCTTTTCTTTCACGTTAATTATTCATATTATACAATTACAGAGAAATACACCAGTCACTGTCAGATGTCACTGATTGATTTGGAAGATGGTTTCACTACAACGGTGTAATAATACCAGGTTGGATTTTTCTTTTTAGCGGCAGTTAATCAAAACCAGCAGAGGAGTCGTTATTTTGTTATTTGTTTGCAAATTCACATAATCCAATTTTATTTTCAAGTCAAGGAAATAATAAATGGTAAAACTCTCACAGATGAAACTTGACTTTGACATAATCTTGATAATTTTTTGGGGGGGGGGTCACCATAAAGTTTTTGACCTCTTTGAATGTTGCTCCTGATACACAGCTGGAAGCAAATACACCAGGGGTGATGCAGCTGCCTGATTTAATTAAAAGTCCTCACTTGTGTGGCGGGGGGAAAAAAATGAGAACTGGAATGGGAATGCTTTCTAATTTGCTTGTCAAGCTCTTATTTTTTAAGACCTTTTGAGTATCAAAGTAATACAGAGATAGCTGTGAATACGCCCAAGAATGTAATTGAATTTTTTTGGTATAAAAACACAGAGTGTGTTTGTAGATGTTTTAGGGGTGCAAATACACATCAAGCTATCATCATTAAGTCCTGTTCAGTCGAAATGCTACAGAAGTGGCTGCACTGCACTTTATGCTATGTTTGACATAGTCACTGTGGCTTCATAGGTGTCATGTAGTTGCTCTATTGTCTTTCAGTGGGTGTCTGCCAGCCCTGTGAGGAACGTTGTGAGCAGTTCTAAATGGCATTAGATCCGTCCAGGCTGTTTCAGTTGCACATGATGCCCACAGCCCGTTGTGCTCCTGCTCTGTTCAATGTAGACATTGTCTGAGCGAGAAAACCGAAAAGTCCTGGGAATTCTGCAAGGAATAAGGAACACAACTGGGCTGTGTTCCAAAATACTTCTCCCAGAAAATGCTTATAGAGCTTGAAGTCAAATGATGCATTCTTTGCAGCGTATTTTGTCTGTAATGTTAAGAGCTTTCTTGAATTTAGAGGCAGCCCATGGAAGAGCTGACTTTGTCTTTCCATTGTGATCACCACAGTGCAGGTTTCTAGAAAAATCTCTTTTGTTTGGCTCTAACGTGTCTTACTGACGAGTCATCAGCACACAAACGGCAGCCATTTATTTGCACACCGAACGACCCTTGTTTCTATGGCAAATCTCATGTCTTCTGTTCCAACTATAGCAGTGAAATGTCACCAGGAAAACCACATGGTCTTCAAACAGTAACTTTTGCACCGTGTGACAATGTATACAAATTGGTAAGAAATAATAACCTACAGAAACATCACAAAGAACAAGTAACTTGGCATTGCAATCCTTTCCTGCTTGTCACTAGCATCACAGCAGATTCGAGGTGTGTAGAGGTTTGACATGTAAAAAGCGCTTAAAATTTACTCTTAATAATTCATATTGAATTCACAGCAAAAGTCTTTAATGTTTCAGTGTTTTATACCATCATCCTGTGTGTGCTGTCATCTCGGGTGTAACCAATTTTTGACGTTCTCTGTTAAACTGTGATTTCTGCTTACTCTAAAGGACAGCCTGCTGCTCTCTCCATTTGTGTTTTTTTCCTTCTTAAAGTCAATGAAATATTAACATGGATGGCCATTCTGGAACAACAAAGTACAGGATCGTGTTGAAAGAGTCTGAGGTTACTGTTGGGGGAGCGCTATGGAGGAGCAAAACTGGCAATAAATGACTTGATAAATTGTCTTTAATATATTCCTTCATAAAATCTAACAGATACTTTTGGGGGAATTAATAAAAATATGAAAATCTCAATTTATAACCCATTGCCATTTATCTTTTCTTTTCTTTTTTAAAATTTAAATCACTAGTCTATCCTATTTTTTACATCCACCAAGGAGGTTATGTTTTTGTTGGCATTTGTGTGCATGTGTCATTCTGTGTGTAAACACGATAGCTCAAAGTTTTCAGTGAATTCTGATAAAACTTTGTAGGGGTGTAGAGTGCGGTCAAGTTAGCAGTCCATTAATGTAAGTCACGTCCTTTGATGTGCCTTGGTTTGATCCCTGGTCAGTCAAGTCTGCATGTCAGAGTATCCTTAGGCAATATACTGAACCCCAAGTTGCTCTCCGATGCGTTCATCGGAGTGTGAATGTTAGAGAGCACTTAGGTGTAGATAAAATTGCCCATTCACCCATTCAAAAATTGAATGGGTGAATGAGAGATGTTGTGTAAAGCACTTTGAATGCTCAAGTAGAGTAGGAAAGCACTGTTTAAGAACCAGTCCATTTAAAGTTTACAGAGGTTTTCAAGGTCAACTTAGTGATTTATTGGTTGAAATTTGACAAAAAGCCTTATAATTAAGAAACAATGATTATTACAAACATAGAAAGTACTGTATAAAGATTTATATTTGCCCTCTAACCTCTCCTTCAAGGTCAGTAGATTGATCTGAATGTCAAAGTGACAATAATGCTATATAGAGGCATTTAAAACTGTGTTTCTTACTGACTGTATTGACAGCATATAGACATATAGGGAATGATACATGGGGATTCTAAATATCACATTATTAGTTTGCATGCAAATATCATGACACATGTGACCGCTTTCACATCTGCCTTTCTTTCAGGATGACCCCAAAATGTATTTATTAATACATTAAATAAATAAAGTGCCTTTTATTTATTTTTGATTTTTGGCTTTGGCAGTTTTGGTCCACCATACATGACTTTTGTAAAGGTGTTCATTTAAATTGGGAGACGATAAATATATTAATTGAGTGACAGAAACTAACATGCAGCATTCTGGGTAATCAGTTAGTTGGTCAACAAAATAGATTTGACGTTTTTGTCCATGAGTTATAGTAATGTGAAAAACTGAGTGCATCCCTACTACTTCCGTGATATCGTAGCTTGTAGAAGCACCTTTAGCAGCAGTAACCTGTTTGACCTCTCATATTTATTGTAGAATAATCTTTGCCCACTTTTCTTTACAGCTTTGTTTCAGTTCATTGAGATTTGTGAGCATTTGTTTATGCACAGCTCTCTTAAAGTTCCACCACAGCATTTTAGTCAGGTTGAGGTCTGGACTTTGGGCCATTGCAGCACTTTGATTATTTTCTTTTTCAGCCATTCTGTTGTAAATTAGCTGCTGTGCTTCGGATTATTGTCTTATTTCATGACCCAGCTTTAGCTGTCAGACAGACATCCTCACATTTGACTCTAGAATACTTTTAATGTACAGAGGAGTTCGTGGTTCACTTAGTGACTACAATGTGCCCAGATCCTGTGCTGCACCATTGTGCTTGACTGGTATGAGCCGTTTGTGCTGATAAATGTGTTTCGTTTTCTCCAAATGTGGTGCTGTGCGTTACACCCAAACATCTCCACTTCGGTCTCATATCCAAAGGGCATTGTTCCAGAAATGATGTGGTTTGTTCAGATGCAACATTACAAACCTAAGCCGTGCTGCCATGTTCTTTTTAGAGATAAGATGCTTTTTCCTGGTAACCCATCCAAACAAGCCATACTCGTTCAGTCTTTTTCTAGTTGTGCTGTCATAAACTTTAACATTTAACATGCAAACTGAGGCCTGTAGAGATGTAGTGCTTGGGTTTTCTTGCAAGTTCTCTGAGCATTAGACATCCACTCTTGGGAAGATCGCCGCATTGTGTTCACACAGTGTTTGCTGGTGCTCCAGCCTAACAAACTGCCAAAATGTCTGCATTTATAGACTTGGGCATACTTGCTGATAATCAGTCAAGTAAGTGCATTTGATTTGCCTCTTACTCTCACTGACCGGACTGCATAGAGTCCCGTGGAAACCTTCTTTCTCATGTTTGTAGATCATTTTAGTGCCTCAGTGATGATAAAATAACATGAGAAAAAAGTATTTGAAATAATCAACAGAAACCCTAAATCCTATTCTTTCACTTTCAGTTATACTTGGCCTGTTAGTAACATACTCTTCCACACATTTTGTGTCCCAAAAACTCAGCATGTCTTCTGTTTCTTCTGTTGTCTAAAAATGTGTCATAAGCTAATCAACATGTGCATTTAACATGTTTAGCACATGCTTTGCTGGTATACTGTAACATGAGAGTAATTTGGTAATGGTTTTGGAATTTGGCATCTAACCAAAACGCTGATTCAGATCAGGTGTTGTGGATCCCCCACCACCACCAAATTCAAATGGTTTGTTTATTCTGCCTTTTCCTTCTGTGCCTCATGTAGATGAAGATGAAGATTCTGACGACATGCCGATCATAGCCGTGATGGTGGCCCTGTCCTCCCTGCTGGTCATCATCTTCATCATCATAATCCTCTACATGCTCAGGTTGGTGAAGTACGGTTGATGTCTGCCGGACACAGAGACCTGTGGTGACGGCCTGAGGTGCTGCTGTTACCATGGCAACGACCACCGATTGCCGTTCAGCTGTGAGACAAAAGTACAGTGTGTTTGTGAGAGTGTGCGTCTGTGTATTAAAATGCACTTTGATCTTTGTTGATCGACAGGTTTAAGAAGTACAAGCAAGCAGGGAGCCACTCAAACTCCTTCAGACTGACCAACGGTCGATCAGATGATACAGGTAAAAACAGTCACGCATCCCTTGGCAGTTGCGGGTGTCTATATGTTTGTGTGTGCTATGTATTTGTTGACAGATAAGACATCATTCTGAGTGAAGTACTGAGTTTATTTGATTTGGGCAGTTCTGGTAAATATGTACAGCCAGGTTGACCAAACTTGTGTGTGTGTGTTTGTTTGTTTTTGTTTTGTTTTTTGTTTTGTGATAAGCCTCGATTGATCTTACTTCCCCAACTGATAACATTTGACTGGCTCACTGCAAGGAAGCTTTTGTTCACTGTGATTACCTAATCAGCAAAGCTGCAGTTAGAGCCTGTGTATGTTACAGCGCTGACTCACATCGCCCTCTGCTGGGCGTTTTAAGAAAGGCCAGTGAATGATGAAGTCAGTGTTGCATGATGTAAGTCGGCTCCACTCTCATGCTCTTACCCATGTGTTTATCTCTACCTGTCTCACCCCTCCCATTCCTTCCCCTTCTCCTCGCTACTGCCTCCTCCCTTCCTGCTCGTTGCTACAGAACTCCAGAGCGTGCCGCTATTGGCTCGCTCACCCAGTACAAACAGGAAGTATCCACCGCTTCCCGTGGACAAACTCGAGGAAGAAATGAACCGTCGCATGGCTGATGACAACAAGCTCTTCAGAGAGGAGTTTAATGTATGGCACACTCAAGCAAGCAATCTCTGAGAACGTGCATCTCTGTAGCTTAAATTTGTGAATCGGAATGACAAACTTTGAAAGACTGTGGACTAATGAAAAAATATTGCTACATTTTTGTATTTGGATGACAAATAACAATCGCACACTGGGCTGAGGCTTGCTTTCAGTAAATTCATAGCCACAGTCACCAGGAAACTATGAGCCACAGTAGACTCAGTTGTTAAAATAATTTAATTTAAAGTTGGCAAAATATGTGGCTGAAATTAATAAGCAGTTGCAATAATTAGCTAGTATTAATTAACATAAAATGATGGAAATAATAATTAGTGGCTAAAAGTAATGGACAAAGGGCAAGGAGCTGTTTTAGTCTCTCCACATGGTAGTAGTATAAATGTAAACTTGATGAGACTGGCCTAAACACTGACAGATCAGTTTGTTTGTTTCAGTTGTTAACAGCTGCTACCATGGTTGCTACCATGCTGTCACAGCAAACACATTTGCGATGTGTCTTAGGTTCAGCAGGCAAAAAGATAAAGACAACAGGAAATGATCTTTATGGTCACACTGATGCACGTCTGCCTGTTCCTCCTCTCTGTTATGTCCTCTAAATATTTCTCTCTTGTTCTTTTTTTAGGCACTGCCGGTCTGCCCCATCCAGGCAACATGTGACGCTGCCTCTAAGGAAGAGAATAAAGAAAAGAACAGATATGTGAATATCCTGCCATGTAAGTGATAGCTGCATGCTCACACTGTGACACTGACACAAAAATGTAGTTCTCAGCATTGCTGAGTTCTTGTCGGTACAAAGTGAAAAAGTTTACAGGCCCTGGTTAAACTGAGGTGGCATTAACATGTGTCATTCTTTCTCTCCTAGATGATCACTCCAGGGTGCATCTCTCATCTCTGGAGGGAGTCCCAGACTCTGACTTTATCAACGCCTCCTTTATAAATGTTTGTATACATTCAGCATCTTTTCCACACTTGTGCTTTATACTGATCACATCTCATTCAGTGTCATGCTAATGTGTCTTTTTGGTGCCTTTCTTCTGCAGGGTTACCAAGAGAAGAATAAATTTATTGCAGCTCAAGGTGAGGCTGGCAGTTTCAGTGAGGCAGAAACAGACTGTGCTGTCATTCACTAATAATAAATCTGATTATGCTTCTTGATTGCTTTATCTGTCTCAATCTCTCAGGGCCAAAGGAGGAAACAGTAAATGACTTCTGGCGGATGATCTGGGAGCAGAACACAGCCACAATAGTCATGGTGACCAATCTGAAGGAGAGAAAAGAGGTAGGAGAGTTGTACAGAGGATGATAGTTAATGCAATTTGTATAGAATATGCATAATACAATTGAGATAGTAAGTTAAGTGCTCCTTTTAAAAACCCCCGTGTGAGTCCTTACAGGAAGGCAAGGGCAAGACTTAGCCTGTCTTTATTTTCTTTACTGTACCTTTTCTTTTAACTGTACTTCAACACTGTAATAGCTGAAATTGCTTCATTATGTGCACTTCTTTATGAGTTTGCTCGGTCTCAAATCACACTTTTTAAATCAATCTTTTTAGTGTAAGTGTGCTCAGTACTGGCCGGACCAGGGCTGCTGGACATATGGGAACATTCGGGTGTCTGTAGAAGACACAATGGTTCTGGTGGACTACACCATCCGCAAGTTCTGCATCCAACAGGTACCACAGGCATCCTATTAGTCAGGTCACCAGGCTAAAAGGTTTTACTAGCTGTTTTGAAGTTTATTATAAGGATATGGTTTTATCAGCCCATAGTGTGTTCTGTTCATACTGTGAGTTACTCATTTTAGATATGTTTGGGGGGTGTTTGCTTTTATTAATGTGATCTGGCTTACTTTATGATCCTGGTTATTGGTGTCTCAGGTGGGAGATGTCTCTGGGAAGAAACCTCAGCGGCTCATCACCCAGTTCCACTTTACCAGCTGGCCAGACTTTGGGGTGCCCTTCACCCCATTGGCATGCTCAAGTTCCTTAAGAAAGTTAAGGCCTGCAACCCCCAGTATGCTGGCCCAATTGTTGTTCACTGCAGGTAAGCATGTGTGGCTGTTCACGCTGCTCTTCTTTGTTATGCGTTTCTCTTTGTACCACATGCAATTCACAAGATGATATTTCCGTCTGTCAGTGCGGGTGTGGGCAGGACGGGTACTTTTATTGTGATCGATGCCATGTTGGACATGATGATTGCTGAAAGGAAGGTGGACGTGTTTGGCTTCGTCACCAGGATAGAGCCCAGCGCTGTCAGATGGTTCAGACGGATGTAAGTCCAGGTACCGACACAAAGCACCCAGGGCAGATTAATGACTATGATACAGAAGCAAATAACCCGGAAGTAACTACTGACTCTTCAAACATCTGTATCTAAGTCAATTATTCATGATTTTCTTTTATTCCATCTTTCTCTTCACATTTATCCCTCTCTCCCACAGATGCAGTACGTGTTTATCTTCCAGGCGTTGTTAGAGCACTATCTGTACGGAGACACGGAGCTAGAGGTGACCTCTTTGGAGTCCCACTTGGCCAAACTCTATGCACCCTCACCTGGAGCTGGCTGCAGTGGTCTGGAGGCTGAATTCAAGGTCTGCTTCTGTGTGGTATTATTTCAAAGAAAAGTTATTCTCCGTGACTCCCCTCATTTTTCATTAATTTGTATCTAAGGTGTTTCATACTAATAACATTGTAAAATTGGAAGTAATTAAAAGTTTTGCTTGATATTGTGTGATTTCTAGAAACTGACATCCATCAAGATTCAGAATGACAAGATGAGAACGGGCAACCTTCCTGTCAACATGAAGAAGAACAGAGTTCTACAGATCATTCCATGTGAGTTATGCTATTTTAGTTGTGCGGTGTGGGTCTACTCAGTGCCTGGATGAATTATGAATGCATGCAATAAAAACAGCGGTTGCATATGTCCCTATGTAAACTCTTAAAGCTTTTTTATTAATCAAGAGGAATGCTTCTCCTTGCTCCCAACAGATGAGTTCAACAGAGTGATCATTCCAGTCAAACGAGGAGAGGAGAACACAGACTACGTCAATGCTTCTTTCATTGATGTGAGTGTAACAGTGCCCGGATTAGAGTGGAGCATTTCATTTCATTAATGCACACAATTGATCTTTTACATCTACCTTTTTTCCCCCACTCGCTCTTTCTGTTTTTTTTTTTTTGTTTGTTTTTTTTCTTTCAAATATTTTCTCTCTGGACATCACTTCCTGCCTTCTCCCCCGTGTGGTTACAGGGCTACCGTCAGAAGGACGCATACACATGGCGAGCCAGGGGCCCCTGCAGCACACTATGGAGGACTTTTGGAGGATGATCTGGGAGTGGAGAAGCTGCTCTATAGTCATGCTCACTGAGCTGGAGGAGAGAGGCCAGGTCTGTGTCTGTGTGAGGATGTGTGTGTATGGTTGTAGTTATTGATGTGGTATTAGACACCAGCTCAACAACTGAGTAAAATAGAATATTGATATCGGGACCAATTCCAGCTGGATGCTAGCCTTCTTGTGTAATGTAAAACCTGTGGTGTCAGATTTCTCTCGCAGGTCACTAGCAAAAATAATGTCACACACGTGCGGTTGTTGAATTTGTGTACAGGGGCTTGTATACATTCAGCATGCCTGTGCATGTGCAGTACTGCTGTTTGCCCATAGGCATATTTTTATTACGATCCTTAATAAATTGTGCTATAAATTATTCACAGTCAATACGTTAATTTGATAAAAAACAAAAACATGAGTAAAAGTAAGCTTCTTCTCTGAAAGGTCAACAGTAACAGTAAATTACGTTTTTTTAATGGCCAGAATTAGAAATCTAGAATACAGATTTTGTTTTCATGAATATCATGGATTCAGATTCAGTTCCAGTTTGTTTCTTTGTTTGTGTTAAGTAATGATTATCAAAGCATCTCTCTGAGATACTCATTTCTGAGAAGACAAATCGATACTTGGAACTACATATACTGCATAAAAATGACAACAGATGACATTTTAAATTTGCTTTGATATTTTAAGACTCCTAACAGGTCATCAACTTTTATTTGACTGTTTTACAGGAGAAGTGTGCTCAGTATTGGCCCAGTGACACCGCAGTGGGCTATGGAGACATCTCTATCGAGCTTAAAAGAGAGGAAGAGAATGAGAGTTACACAGTGCGTGACCTCTTGGTCACCAACAACAGGGTAATAAAAAGCTCAGTGAAGTGAAGTTACACATTATCTGTTAATATTGTGCTTTTCAAAGACCAGATTGGCTTTTAGTCATTTCGTACATGAATCGGTTCTTATTTTTATCATCCATCTTTCCAGGAAAACAAGACTCGAGTAGTGCGTCAATTCCATTTCCATGGTTGGCCAGAGGTGGGCATTCCCACTGACGGTAAAGGCATGATCAACTTAATTGCTGCAGTGCAGAAACAACAGCAGCAATCTGGCAACCACCCCATCACTGTGCACTGCAGGTACGACTGTACACACATGTACACACACACACACACACACACACACATACCCCTAACCTTTGAACTTCCATGTACCAATCTAACAAAATTAAGATAATTATGTTGATGTCTTGTTTCTTTTATTGTACTAAATAGTCTTGCAGTTATAGGTGCTGGGAAAACTGTTGCACTAAATAAATCACAGGAAAAAACACCTCAGACTAATTGTTCTCTCCTTCCTTGTGACATTTTAACTGCTCCCAGAAATGTTGCCGTGCTTCTTTTCTTACATGGACACAAACAAATGTTACTTGCCGCATGTTTTTTCTGAACACTGTGAATGCAGTGTGCATACTGAGGTTTCCATTTTTGGATGCGTGTTGTGTTCGCAGTGCCGGTGCTGGCCGGACGGGGACTTTCTGTGCTTTGAGTACAGTTCTGGAGCGAGTGAAGGCAGAAGGGATCTTGGATGTCTTCCAAACAGTGAAGAGCCTCAGACTGCAGAGACCCCACATGGTGCAGACACTGGTAAGGGCTTGTCACATCTGTATAGCCCAATATGCAAATAGATTGTCTTTGACATAGAGTTTACTTTCATCACATTGGCTTTTTTCAAAGATGCCCGTGTTGACCTTATTTTGGTGTTTCATATTTTCAGAATCTAATGGCTGTGGACACATGGTTCTGAAGCTTGAAAATTTACTTACTAGTTTGGCTTAGCTAACTTAGCTTAGCCTATTCAGAAAATGGGGAAAAAGCGTATCAATGTGATGTCAATTTTGACATCCACAAAGCTGGTGCTGTTCACCAGGCACTGCACAGGACTGCTTACTGGCCAGTTTGGTGTCCTAAGTTGCAAAGTGCCCTCTGGTGGACCAAATATCCAGTATCAGCACTCAAAACATAACTGAAGGGTGTTTCTTTCATCTCTTCTTTGCTTTAATTCTCATTTATCACCCAGTATGAATAAAAATGATAAAGATGGTTGCAGCTTCTGGGTCTGAAAACTGCAGCTAATGTAGAAGAGCGTTAAACTTGCATTCTTTCTAATGACCAGCAGGTAGCACCGTAGAAGTCGATGGGAAAATGACCGTTCTCTCTTGGTCTGTTACATCTCTAAACACTCAGTCGGTAGCTTCAAGTTAAGCTGATGTGCCTGTTTCTTCTCTCCCCTCCACAGGAGCAGTACGAGTTCTGCTACAAAGTGGTTCAAGAATACATTGATGCGTTTTCTGACTATGCCAACTTCAAGTAGGGAACAACCATGAATGGATGGATTTCCACATGCACTTCATGAAAGCATATACACGCTCCAGAGCACACACATTCAGTACGTTGCCATGTAGAAAGCTGCGTATCCCCATCTGATGGATCTTTTAAAAAGACTCATCACAGCTTGGTCTGTGGATGGGATGAACTGCCCGAAGGAAAAGGGAAAAGAGGTCTGCGCCTGAAGGACAGGGCAGTGCAGCTGGACAGAGAAAATAACTGAGATGCCTTCTTGAATATTTTGTAATGTTAATACGACCCTCCACCCCTATTTTGCTTTCCATCTTCACCCCCCCTTTTCCCAATATGTATATATACTTAACTGTGTTGCATCTTATTACTTTGGTTTTAGACACAGTTTTGAGTTTGGCTGCATTTTCGGGTGGCACCTGTAATGTATTTTATTGGTATAAATATATATAAATATATATGACTATAAAGCTAATGCTTTGGTGGCTAATGTACAACAACCAGAAGTTTGTTTTTTTTTGTTTCTGTTTTTTTTTTTTTAACATCTTAGGGACAGACACCTAAAACATTTTAAACTTGGCCTGAGCCACGCTGTAGCAACTTGTGTGTGGTACCAGAAGTTTCTACATTGACCCACAGACCCTGAACTGTTTCTCATTCCTAGACATTCAGACATATTCACACAAGCCGTTTTTCTCTCCGTTGGGTCGGTTGCCTCTATTTGGCAAAAACAGCTTTCCAAGCCAGTTAGTTTCTCTCCGATAGGTTTCAGGGGTTCAGAGGTTACTCATTATTGGAGATCAGAATCTCCGTAACTCATAGTCTCAGGTTTTCACACATGTAAACATACACGCTAAATACCAGGAACTGCTAATTATTTTTGAGCATCTGTGTGTGTTTAAACTGGAGCACAAGCAGGCAGAGAGCACTGCGGTGTGGCTCCACATCGCTTTTCTTGTGTCTGCCAAGTGCCAAAGACCTTCACTTGGTCGGGATATGTAGCTCTGAAGTCTTGAGACATTCATCTTTAGAGGTTCAGAACAACAAAACTTTTTAGTTCTTAGGATCAGTAATTAAAACATTGCTGGACTACAATGGGATTTGAGAAAGCTGAAAATACGTTGAGATTTTATAAGCCCCGTACAGTCGAAACATATAGTTTTATTAAGACTTTTATGATATTTTAGGGTCTGTTAACAGTATCAGCAGTTGATGTTGATGATGCTGACAAGCCAAATCATAAACAGCACTAACTCCATAATTGCATCATAGAAGTACCCAGCATTTGTTTTGTTTGTTTACATAAGCACATCAGTATTTTTTCTAATTTTTTGTTTTGTAGATTGTAATGAATATTTCTTTCCTGTATGGGTTTTTGGGTTTCCTTTGAGCCTGCTGGGATTAACTGTCTTTTTTAAATACTCGTTGTCGGGTCACTACACCACACTGTCACTCCTTCAGAGAGCGATGCCTTTTTATTTCCCACCATGAATACTGATACCGAAGAATGTTTCTTTTTATTTGAATGCTGTTGCTAACAATTTCCTCAAAAATGGATACGTTGTTACTTTAGAAGAGGAAATGTGCCATGCAATGTTTGTTCTTTCTTCTTTTTTTTTTAAATGAATGTCCTAGGGTGGCGCTCAGACTTGAACTACAGTGTTTTTTTTCATCCAAGGTCAACATTGAGGCTGTGCCCTTTTTTGATTGTAATAAAAGATAAATGATGTCCATTAATCGCAGGGTTTTAGGTCAATCCTAATTTCAACTCATTCCGCTCAGGAAATGACTGATGCCAGGATGTGTGAATTCTACAAATTGAACATAATCACCTTGAGTTTATCTCTGCAGCTGTCTCACCTTTAAGTGGCTTTGGCTTCCACCAAAGTCAGGGTATTCAGATGTGATCCTGCAGCTGGATTTTAAAAGACTGTATATTAAAACAAATTCTTTTCTTTCTTTCTTTTTTTTTCAGGTTATTTTAGTGTTTCTTATTGTAGATTTAAACTGTAAACAGACCCATACTTGTGTATAATCTGCATCACATTAACACTCCTTTATGTAATTTATTTTATTAAAAGAAGGAGCACAATCAAGTGTGATAAACTGATAGTGGCTATCATTTAAAAAAAAAAATCAATTTTGAGAAGGGGTGATTGCATCAATGTTGATTGTTT
Source organism: Pterophyllum scalare (assembly GCA_024447675.2). Lineage (NCBI taxonomy): Eukaryota > Metazoa > Chordata > Actinopteri > Cichliformes > Cichlidae > Pterophyllum > Pterophyllum scalare. Next base: position 88,940 of record JAMQGT020009087.1, on the reverse strand, counting down.
GAACACTCATGCACTCTTTGCACCAAATGTAAAGCCCTTAAAAAGTACAGAACCAAATGAGAGATAAGGTCAGAAAGATATGGCCTTGATTTTCACAATATGGGGACTACACTGTGTTTGATCTGTTGAAGGGTTTTCAGGTCTCAAAGCCCCGAGGTTAAGCCTTCTGTGAGGACTTAAAGTAGCAAGTAGATAAACTGACCAGTCACTGAAATCGACTGTTGGCTGTGTGTGTGTCATTTTCTTCATTTCAGGTCTCTTTTTTTTCCTCCCCAAAGCATCACAAGTGCTAGTGCTATCGGTTTGGTTCCATTATGTTTTTCATTTATTTACATTGACACTTACTGGGTGTTTAATTAAAGCTTAGCTGCACTGTCTGTCCTTAAATTACGAGGGTTTATCGTGTATGTTTCGATCACGTGATCGCCATGTCTCACTGCAATTTGACCACAAAATATGACACTGTGCCAAACTGCGAAACCCAATATTTTATTATCAGTGAACTGATGAAGTGCCTCACTGGTAGCTTTTCAAAACAAATTAATCCTCTAAACTTCATCCGTTTATGTGGTTGGACCGTTGTCATCCCTTGCATTTTTTTTTAACTTGCATGCATTTCCTAATGTTTCACATGTAGACAAGTGACAAATCCTTTTTAATGGCAAATTGAGCATGCCAAAACCAGGTTTGGGTTAATTATCTTTTCTTTCACATTCCCTGTAGTTGCGTATATGTGGATTCATTGCTTGTGCAAATCAAACTGAAATTTTTTTTATTTATTTTTTTAAAGTTACCATTTTAATTTCATTCCATATCAGCTGAATGTGGGATCCATGATAAGTGTGGGTACCCCAAATGTTGGACAAAAAATAAAAAGTATTTGCGTCTTTTTCCATCAAGGGAAACCAGTTGCCCCTGTTGTATCCCGTTATTCCAGGAGCTTTTTCCCTGCTGGAGTGTTTTGAATGCCACGATAAAACTCACTCCACAGTCTCTATTTCTAGAAAGGGAGACTGCAGAAAAACTATTTTTCAGATTTTCTTGTCTCACCACCTTCGTCTCTTATTCAACTCCACTCACTTGTTGCTTTATTTCCTTCTTTCACTTTGTCCTTTGACCATTATTCCCAGTGGACAACACCCACTCCCCTTTTTGTACATAATGTAAGGTTATTTATAATTCATTCCTGTCTGCTGCCTTGCTTATTTTATTTTCTACTCCCTCCTGTTTTCTTTCCTTTTTTTTTTTTTAAAAGATGTGTATTGAACTGTATCGGGACCATTTTTGAACTGTATTACAGATGTGTTTCGGCCATTTTTAATTTGGTATAATTGTCTTAAGCAAATCCTATTTTTTAATTTGCCTAAGTTTGTTTCTTGTGTTTTAGTTATTCAACATTTGAATATATGTATATATAATTATATATATGATAAAATTATATATAATTATATAATGCCAAATGGCCTTTCTAAGCAAGATACTGTTGAAACCTAATAAAGTGCTTGAGATTTTAACACTTGTTTGTATACATCCCATCTTTAGACATGACATTTTTCAGACCAATGACATGCATCCGTGTTTTCTTTGCTTCCTTTAAGTCACGTGACGACCTGATGTGCACGTACAGCTCACTCCTCAGTAATAAATAATGGTGCTGTGGTGCCAAATAATTGACAGCTGATCACGGTTACCTTAAAGATCAGGCATTCCTGCTCATGAAAGGTTTTCAGTCAGTGTCTAACCCTTTGCACCACTTATTGATCAGTGGTATGTTTATTGTTGCTGCTGTAATATTGAAATGTGTAAAGAATAGAAACAGTTTTAGGTAGTGTTACTACTGAGTTAACCCTTATTATTACACAGTTTGATGAGTACACTCTTTATTTTTATTCATGCTTAGAAGAAATTCCTAGTTCTAGTTGACAAGATGAAAAGCTATCATTGAGTTCCTAAGAAACATGGTGACTTAGAGGGAGTTCATAGAGGGGACCCGCTAGGGTTTCTGATGCTCTGAATGACCTTTAAGTTAAAAAAAATGCTGATGATAATATTAATAGACCTGGGCGTAGACCTGCTGCCTCACAGCAAGAAGGTCTGGGTTTTATCCTGCTGCTTCCCGCTGATTGCCACTGCCGCCCCTGGGGTCTTGGGTGCCCGTGGGTCCCGGGGTTCATGGCCGGATGTCTGGGCGTGGTTCTAGGTCCGCTCCCTTGGCGGTTGTGATCTGGGGGTGGCTCGGGCCTCTTTGGCGCGGGGGGGCTCTGCTGGGTGACGGGCGGTTCTCGGGGGCCTCTGGGGCCGCGTTCCCGGCTCGTGCAGGGGGTGCCGGCCTGCAGGGTGGGGTTGGCTGCTCATTGCCTCTGGCTCTCTGGACTCTTGCCATTTGGCCGTGGGGGTTCCGTCTAGGGTCTCCCTCCTTCCTCCTCTGGGGTGTGTGCGCAGTTGCCATCGGGATGTGTGGCCTCCTGTCTTCTGAGCTCCTAGTGGGCCGTGGACAGGCCGGGCCCCCTGGGTCCTTCCCTGTTTCCCTCTGGGACACGGGGGCGTGGTTGCAGTTTCTTGCCCCCATTGGTGAGTACATTTCATGACAGAGGCACATACACACATTATAGCAAGCAACAGCAGGATTGTGTGTGTGTGTGTGTGTCTGTGTATGTGTATATGTATATACATGTGTATAGATATGTGGATGTGTGAGTATATGTATGTATGTGTGAGTGTATGTATGTATATATATATGTCATTCTTTGATTTTTTTTTTTCTTCTCCATTTGTTGTTTTTTTTTCACTTTCTCCCTACCCTTTCCTTTCTACCTGTCACGCCTGGCGTAAATAAATAAAATAAATTTAAAATACAAACATTAACAAGAGTAGCCTATTGGAAAACTTACAGAGCTATTCTTGGAAAAGCAAATATGTTTGGTACACCAGAGCATTTGGATCATATTCCGATTGCGAAAAATGCCAGACATGACAGGCTTTAAAAAAAAAAAAAAAAAAAAAGAAGGTCTGGGTTCGATTCCACCTTGGAGTGGCCTTTCTGTGTGGAGTTTGCATGCTCTCCCCGTGTCTGTGTGGGTTTTCTCCAGGTACTCCGGTTTCCTCCCACAGTCCAAAGACATGCAGTTACTGGGGTTAGGTTAATTGGTCACTCTAAATTGCCCATAGGTGTGAATGTGAGTGTGGCATCTGAAAAGCACCTTTTTCCCTCTAATTGAGAAATACCACCAGTGGTCTGCTCAGGTATCCACTGTGTTTGTTCCTCTTGCCATCAGACACCCCTGAGTTTCCCATGACGGATGTGTCAACAGGGTCAAAGCCAAAATGTGTGATGGGTCATTGTGGTCATTGTGGTGTGAAAAATAGGAAATTGAAGCTTCAGACACTGTATGTTTAAATGTTCTTACTTAAAGGGCCCTCCCTGCCTGTTGAAGCCAGAAATTAAAGCAAGTTGACCACTTATGAGAACCTCTGAATGAACGCCAACCGAATGACAGAATCAAAATGGGTGTCACTATTAATGACTTTAATATGTTATTTAACCAAAGTGGCATTATGTGGAAGAGGATATGGGTTACATAGACGGGTGTCGGTGCTGTTTACAGGTGATAATTGGAACTTGTCAAACCTCATGTACCTCTGGTCCCCGCGGATGATTCATTTGACCCCTTAGAAGAGAGGGGGGGTCAAAGTGGTCAGTCATGGGCGGAGGAGACTAAGGACAATAGTGATGTGTGTTGAGGGACTGGTCCATATATTGAGGAGGAGAAAGAGGGGTTAGAGAATCTCTACAGTACAGCACCTGAGGGATATCGTGAACTGATTTTAGCACCAGATTGACTAAGAGGAAAGAAGCTTGGGAGGTGAACTGCTGCAGGGACATTGAGGGAAACCTGTACTGATAAAGCTGTGAAAGCTAAGACTAAGGTAAGGCCAGCGATTACTTTTCTGCCTAGCTTTAGTACTCCCTAAAACAAAAGATTACCTGAAACCTCTTACCTCTGTGGTTAATGTGAGTCAAGATCCAGTAATTAAAGTATTCACTTCAACACTGAAAGGGTAGCTAGTATGCTTAAAATTGAGTAAATGATACAAATACCTAAAGTAATGTTGGTGTAATTGTTTTCCATATGCATTAACAAATATGGATATTTGCCTGATTGATAGCTGGCAAGTGTAATAATATAGCAAAATGGCAGGAAAATATTCCAGCCCAAATCTTAAAATTCACAGTATTGACGCTAACAGCATTTTATTTTGGAGCTGTTACTGCAGGAAAATCAAAATTAAGGATTTTTTCTTCAAATATATTTCAAACAAATATACTTGTTTGCTCCATGTTTGCTTCCAGGTGGGAATATCATGTCTGTGTCTCGACTGGTTTTGCTGCTGGGGCTGCTTCTCTGTGTCGGGGCTCAGCTGTCCTTTGCCCAGCACTGGTCCCATGGTTGGTATCCTGGAGGAAAGAGGGAGCTGGACTCCTTTGGCACATCAGAGGTCGGGATAAGTGTATGTGTGAATCATTTAGCAGTTTCTGCTGAGAATGAAGATACTTTTTATCCCTTTACACATCCCCTCACATTTTGAACCTCACTCTCTTTTGTTTCTTAGATTTCAGAGGAGATTAAGCTGTGTGAGGCAGGGGAATGCAGTTACTTGAGACCCCAGAGGAGGGGGATCCTAAGAAACATTCTTGTAAGTAAGAAAAACTGTTGAACAGTAGCCTTTTTAATGCTACTTAAATCCTAAAGTCTCACCAAAAGTATAATTTTTTATTATATGTATATAAAGTAACTCAATCCACAAACAAACAAAAAAGATACACATAAAACAAAGTATTCTAAAATATCTGGTGAGGTTACCATGTATTGTTTTCTGACATATACATAACAGCAGGTATGCATGTGAGCTGCATTTTTTTTCTTTCTTTGTATCAGTCTAATAACATACTAAATTCTGTCCACAGCTGGATGCCCTAGCCAGAGAGCTTCAGAAGAGAAAGTGATATCTTTCCACGGACTGCTTTTCTATAGCGTTTCTTTCTTTGTATTTCTGTCTTGATGTGATTCTGTGACAATCTGGTCTTGCTGTTTGTTATCTTTGTCAGTAAATTTGTCTTGTTTTTTCGATGTAGAAATTATAATGTACCACAATAAAATATCTATTTTGATATTAACTTCTTTTTTTCCCCTAATTTTTGGTGCAGCAAACTGTGTGACTATAAAACATGGAAAGACAAGACGGAATTCTTAGATGTTAAAAAAGTAACAAATACATACGAATCAATTCCAGTTTGGATCCAGGTCCTGCATGTTTAGTTTAATATACTCGGACAGAACAAGTAAATAGTGCAAACGTAATATTTTGCCATTATTATTATTACAATATTTGAATGAATATATCTGAATGAGATTATTTTTATTTAGAATATAAAACTATGTGGGAAAAAAAATCTTCAAAATACGGAAAGCGAAAAAAAGCGAAGGTGAAGAAATTCTGAAAAATTATATCTCTGAGTTACTGCTGTGTATGTGCGAGTTGCTGTTAAAGCTTTGTTTGTGCGTATTCGTTTATCGAACAGGAATGACACAAAAACAACAGAATAAGAAGTTCAATTCTTAAATTTAATTAAGCCATTTTCGAACAGTTTTTTTTTTCAAATTAATCCGGGCGAAATACCGCATGGGTCATCCAGTGTGTAACTGAATGGTGCATGAAGTATTCACACTTTAGTCGCAGTTTCATATACTCAGAGCTTATCTATGTTGATTACATCATATGCAACCAAGAATTGTGCAAAACAACAGCTGGGTGTCTGAATGACCTCGGAGTCTCCTGTTCTTATCGTTGTGTAGTCTTTCTCTGGAATCTGTTAGGGACAGAGACGACCCAAAAGGGCATCTTGGTCTTCTCATGTCATTTAATCAATTATGTTTATTTCACAGTCAAAGGCAACTAAATATAAAGATGATTGGAGCAAACATATGGTAAGGGCAAACATATAGCATGAATATATTCCTTCAATCCCCATTTTGACCTCGGTTTCCTGAGGTCAACTTCCCCGGCCTGACCTGGTGTGGTCAGCCAGGACTGCATTGATGTTAAGAGCCAGAAGAGGATCCTTTGTGAAAACTAATCTTATAATGTTGTGACTGTAAATTTAGCAACAAAATTAGACAAGAGTTTAATAATGTCATATTTAATGGGTGTACCTACTTTCTATACTTTCTTATGGCCTGAAAAACAAAAGAAAACAAGCATTCGTATTTCATATGTCAATCTTCTTGAGTTAAATGGATTAGCATTTAAATTTAATCTTTCAATGTAGATTTAAATTGGCCCACAGAGCAAACAGTAACATATCAGTTATTCTCTAATAATTTGCCTTTTTTTATTAAAAATGTGGATTGTATCCCTTCAAGGGTTCGTGAAAGAACCATTTAACCATAAGCCGTTACTCTTGTCGACTTCTACTAGGAGTGCCATGTCGTACGCGCGTTTGACCAACCTCTCGACCAGGAGGACATCGGTGAACAAATGGTCAGTTCATTTTAGAAAAACAATGGCCCTCTAAACCAAAAAAAAAACAACCCTGAAAAGGTTTTTTCAGTGGATTGGCCAGTATCCCACTCGGACTCTTCACCTGCTACTCGTTTTGCCTATTTTTCTTTGTTCTCTTTTAAATTCATTTCAACTTTTTTTTTCTCTTGAACTCTTACACCTGTGTGAAATGGCTCGAATTACACCTTCCTACCGTCTTACCACCAGTGACCACCAAATTGATAAAATTCAATCTGCAGATATTTAGAAAAGGTCTCTGCCAACCTTCAGGTAGAGATCTCCTGGTCACTGATAGTCTGGAAGTCGGCACTGTCACGTGGAACCTTGAAGCGGCGATTATCGGTATCCAATTCACTCCTTATTCCCAAGAAACTCAAAAAACACAAATAAAAACATCCGAAAATAAAATACATTCCTGTTCGATCACGACGGGCTTCACCATTTGAAGAAATTTAGAAAAATTATATCTCTGAGTTACTGCTGTGTATGTGTGAGTTGCTGTTAAAGCTTTATGTTTGTGCGTAAGTTCAATTCTTAAATTTAATTAAGCTATTTTCAAACAGGTTTTTTTTTTTTACAGATTAATCCGGGCGAAATACCGCATGCGTCATCCAGTGTGGAACTGAATGGTGCATGAAGTATTCACACTTTAGTTTCATATAGTCACAGCTTATCTATGTTGGTTACATCATATGCAAACAAGAATTGTGCAAAACAACAGCTGGGTGTCTGAATGACCTCGGAGTCTCCTGTTCTTATCGTTGTGTAGTCTTTCTCTGGAATCTGTTAGGGATAGAGACGACCCAAAAGGGCATCTTGGTCTTCTCATGTCATTTAATCAATTATGTTTATTTCATAGTCTAAGGCAACTAAATATAAAGATGATTGGAGCAAACATATGGTAAGGGCAAACATATAGCATGATTATATTCCTTCAAAGGTTATAAATTATTTAAACTTTAGCTTTACCGCACCGGCAGTAAGACGCTACTGCGCATGCACTTAGCTAGGGAAAAAGATGGACGACAATAGTGGCTGTACTTCGCTAACTGCGGAGTCAGACGCTCAAAATAACACTACTAGTACCCCTAACGCGGCTTCTGTCACAGATGCTGACAAAGTAATAAACAATAAAATAGATAGTACCCAGGTTGAAGGTGAGTTGTCTTCAGAATGTGAAAATTCAGCCGCGTGGCACCCTACCTGCTGCGCCTACATTAGCTTTTCAGCTAAGTGGGTAGGCAGCGCATTAATCTAGTGATCTGGTTAGCTGCTTAGCTAACTATGCTAACGTCGGCTGCAAACTTAAACCAGCTTTACCGTGAGGGGCTTTCAGTGTTTTATAGGTCTTTTCTTACAGGATGGTAAACGCTACCGCCCCGAAAAATCTTCCCTTTTACCCTTGGCCCAGGCTGATTAAACCATGAAAGGTTAAGGGACTGCTTTCCCCATGTCGTTGTCCTAAGAGCTAGTACCTGCAAGATCGGCCCACAATCGTTACTGTACCCTTCAGTGTACCCACATAGAGGTGGTTAATGCTAGCCGATTTGGCAGCTAACTAATTTCGGTAGCAAAGGCCACAAAGTACTATTTCGTGAATGACACAATTTCTTTTACCCTGTTTGGGAAAGCTAGTCTATTGGTAAACTTAGTATATAATGTCGCTGTCTAAAAAGTAGACAGTGTTCCCAGGTTGGATGTTAATTTAAAGGATTGCAAACCTTAGCGCCTGAAGCATCATTCAGTCTGGCTTTACTCACTAGTAGACAGTTTTCTCAAAGTGAAACGATAATAAATGCAAAATATTCTCTGCTATCCAAACGGTATATACATTTAGACTACTTGTGGGTTTTTTTTTCTTAGCTCCTACTGCGACTTTTGGTAAGTACAATATTTGAAATCTATCAGCAGGCGTGAATCCTTCAGGCAGTATCAGTGTGTACATATATGGTACTTGTTGCAATCTTTGATTTCTTTCAATGCTATACATCATTTTGCATTGTTACCTTATGGTGCTTTATTGTCTTGAAATCCTTCATAGGTGCTATATAGCACTCCATGTAGGATGCCTGTGTTGGGAATGGACATTTAGAAAGTAAACCTATTTACTTTGATTGCCTTATTTTCTTTTTCTTAGTCATTTTCGATATTTATGAATATATCAGTTTATCCTGCAGTTTAAATTAGGACAGATTTCATTATTGGCACCTCTGCAAAAGCTTAGGTTTTACAGTTGAGACAAACACAAATATTTTAATAACAGTAAAGTACAAACTAGTGCAGTAAAATGTCAGTTTGAGTTGTACTAACACACATTTAGCCACCAACAGTCATGAAAGCATATTAACCATGTCCTATGATTAGTTCAGTACAGCCTACTGCATTAATTAACTGTTAACTTTATTATTTACTGGTATCAGGACAGTACCTGTTGATTTCACATTAATGCAATTCCTACATCTTACACCGTAAAATGACCTTAAAGGTTTTGAACAAATGGCCATAAAAGTCTTTGGCTTATCCGTTATACTGTTGAAACAGTACATAAATATTTGCACAATGTTCCTGGTCTGCACTGTACCAAAATGTCCGAATGGGAAACAAGTGATCTCATGATCATTAAACCGTTCTTTTAAAAAGTTATCTAAATATATATTACAAAAAAAGTTTAAATTACTGTCAACTAGAAGTGATAGTTATTTAAGAATATGTTTGTTTTCAACTATTTAGGCATTTTAGTTTTCACACGAGTATGTATGAGTGAGTATATATTTACACTTAAATGTTTAAATTCACTGGTGAATGCACCACCAGTGAAACGAGCAATGCATCCGGACTGGAATATGCAGAATGGAAGCAATCAAGTCATATTTTGTTGTGGGCTAGCAGTATAGTATGCATTAAGTGTCTAAATGTGTGTTGGAAGTGACTTTAGGAAGTGTGTTTTGAGTGTAATTAGTTCATGTGATACATAAGACATTGTACAAGATAAAATAAATAAATAAAAGCATATCTCACTTGGCCCCTGTAAATGATAAACTATTTCCACAAGTGATAACAGGTGAATGGTTTCAGCATTTTGTTGTGCTGACTGTGTGTTGGAGGATAAGTTGGGGGTTCTACACCCTCTTGTAGGGAGCTGTGTAGAATTAGTGGTTAATATTAAAAATAATTATAAATGCTGAATGAGATTGGCCACATTAAGGCATGAAAATCTTACAAGTTAGCATTTAATTTTCACTTTGTTTTGAAAAAGGAACATTAGATTATATATACTTTAATAAAGGTTGTGTGAAAGTGAAATATTCTTAAAGTTTCAACCTTTTTTTTTTCTCTGAGTGCTGAGAAAATGGAAGTTGTGTTGGACAAACTTTTTTCTTTCCTTTGTGCCTCCTGCTTAAATAAGCTTCCATGTGTTCCCTATCCTGCCACACAGGAAACAAAGCTGAAGAGGAGCTACTGAAGAGTCTCCTCACAGACAGTTACTGCCATGTGTGCGAGGCCGTGCTGCTGTTTAAATCACAGCGACTGTCTCATTATGAGGTGTGTTTTATTCTCTGGGCACTAGTCATAGAACTGTGGTACAATTTTATTAGACTTGGAGTAAGTGAAATCTTGGCATCTCCCTTTTAAGACTCAAGTCTTATTTCTTAATGTCTCAAATGTCCTCCAACTGCAGGGAAAGAAACATGCTCAGAAACTCAAGGCGTACCTGCAGACCACAAAAGCAGACAAGCTGAACATTAAGTCCACAGGAGCTCAGGTTAGTGCCTATTTTGAGATTTTTTTTAAAATTTTTGTTTATATCTGTCTTCAGATGGAGTCTATTCATAATGATGAGAATTGGGTGAGGCCAAAAAATGAGCATAAAGTAATATGTTATAAGCATCTGAGGACTATCAGGGTTATGATATCCTCAGTAGAATATGAGGGACAAATGGAAGAAATCTTGTACTCATAAAATAAATAGTCAGTAGTTTTTTTTTGTTTGTTTTTGCAGAAAACCATGAGTAGTGATAAAGACCGTTTCTGTGAGCTGTGCAACATGGTATTTAGCTCTCCTGTGGTGGCAAGATCACACTATGAAGGCAAAGTCCATACAAAAAATCTTCGTAAACAAAATCTTCACTCATCAGGCAAGTTTGGGCTGTGTGATTGAAAAGTATTTTCTTAATCTGGATTTTTGATATTTACACACGGTGTGTAAATTGTGTTGATGGTATGATTTCACTATTGATTCTGTTGAATTCGATCATATCTCATTGCATTTACAGAGAAGTCTACACAAGTGCGGCCTTTACCAGGTCTCCACCAGGATCCTGATCAGTCTGAGCAAAAACCATCCTCAGAGAGTGTTGTGGAGCATGCTCTGGATCCAGCTGTCACAATTGCTACGTCTAGTGCAGAGGTTGATCTGAAGGATCCCAGCAAGTACTGTGCACTGTGTACTGCCTCCTTCACCACTGCCCATGTAGCCTTGCAGCACTACAATGGGCGCAAACACCAGAGGAATCAGGCCAGACAGGACCTGCTCAAACAGCTAGGACACGATGTAGAACAAGGTAACTTTTTGCCTTTGAGTAAACAGGGTAATGTGAAGTGTAAATGTTAAATCCTTCAGGAATTAAATAAAGATCAGCACGGCAGTGCAGGACAGCAACATTAACAAGAAAGGAAATTCATTAAAAGAAACAGGAAATTCCAAAGGGAAAAATGAAAAATCTAGATGAAAGTTCAGCCATGACCTCACTGATATTTAGAACAACTAACTTCCTCAGCAGTAAAGATTTCATTCCATCGCAGGTGGGTGATTAGGACATAAGAGGATAGAAGTTGACTTGTTAACATTGCTACAGTCAGTGTGGCAACATTCAGATAATTTGATTAACTATAATTCTGTGGTTATATTATTAACTATAATTAGGATTCAGTTAGTCTGACTGTGGGAGATTGCATCAAGATAACCAGTGTTTCAGTAGTTTCATATGAAGAAAATTATGAAAAATTATCTTTTTTTTAATCTTAGTTACTGGTGTGTGTGTGTGTGTGAGTTTGCTGTTGAATCTTATGTTTGTGCGTATTTCGTTTATCAAACAGGAATGAGACAAAAACAAGGGAATAAGGAGTTCAATTCCTAAATTTAATTAAGCCGTTTTCAAACAGTGAAATACCCCATGATCTGTCCGGTCTGAACTGGCAGATCATGAAGGATTCCACACTTTGTCTTTCTCAGTTACTGCTTTCATAGTCAGCTTATCAATGTTGATTACATCATATACAAAACAATAATTGTGCAAAACCACAGCTGGGTGTTTCTGAATGGCCTCGGAGCCTCATTCTTATCTTTGTGTAGTCTTTCTCTGGGATCTGTAGAGACAGAAATGACCCGAAAGAGAACGTCCTGTTCTTCTCATGTCAGTTAATCAATTATGCATGTTATATTCTAAGACATATTGTCTCAGGGAACTAAACCTACACATATAGGATGATTATCTCTCTTCACATATAATGTTAGAAGGTTTAATGCAGCTGTTTTTTATTTTCAGTTTTAGCGCCTCTTTGTGAAGATGGCGTGGATGTCTTAGAGAAAATCAGAATTTGTAAAGCAGTAGAGAAGCTTGTTTACCAAAGTCTTTATTGCCCACTTGAAAGTTGCTTCTAATCTGTTTTCTCCAGCCAACTCCTTCATGTGTCAGATGTGTAGTGTGCAATTTAACTCTGTGGAGATGTACCAGGACCACATGCAGGGAAACAAACACCAGATGAGGTAAGATTAGGAACGCAGTGTCAAGTTTCACCGTGCCATTTTTCCTCTTAAAATGTAATTTTTATTACCCTGTGCTTCAACTTGCCTTTAGCAATAAGTGACAATAACATGAATATAATCATTATATAAATAAACAAGGGAGTCAATAGTGCGCACAGCATTACAGTCAGTATACACCATTATATGGTGTTGTGATACTTGTTTTGTAGGGTTGGTTTTATGTTCTAATGTTTAAAAACTGAATGGAAACTTTAGTATTTCATCACCATTTATCTGATTGAATGGCAACCTAATTTAAGTTTATATGTTCTTGTCCAGGGAGAAGAAGGTCGTTGATCTGTGCAAATCCCAACAAAAACTCTACGCCACGTTTGCAGATGAACTGGCTGATTACATTCAGGTTCAGAAGGCTCGTGGAATCACCCCTAAGACTAATCAGGTCCTCCCCCAGGATGCACTGCAAAAGGAGGATGAAGATGAAGAACGGGAAGTGTTAAATAGGGAGGATGTGACAGAACTAAATAAACCTATGCCTAGCCTCCCTCCTGTCTCCATTTCTCCTCATCAGTCCCACCCTGGGCATTACTATCCAGCTCAAATGGGGTGTTCTTCATTTCAGGGTCCACCCTTGCCATCACATGGCTCGAACTACAACTATCCTCCTCCAGTTCTTTGCAACTCAGGTCCTCCACCTGCTTGGCCCAAGAAGAGAAGAAAGTACAGACAGTCAAGCTCCTCCTCCTATACTACTTCATTGTCTTGCTCCGACTCATATTCCTCCAACAGTAGTAGTGAAAGTGACAGTGATCACAGTGAACACAGGCACAGAGAAAAGAGGAGAATTAAAACATCGCAGAGGGACAGGGTCAGGAGAGGAAAGGATGAGGAGAGGAGGAGGAAGCACCAGAAGAGGGAAAGAGATAATGATTCAGAGGAGAGAAGTCTAGAGCAATCTGTCGAGTCAGAGGAGGAGGAGGAGAGGAGGAGCAAAAAGTTAAAAATTCATGGCAAGTGGAGACAAAAAGAAAAAAAATCCCGCAAGGAGAACTTTGAAGTGGAAAGAGGGGATAGGGTTATGAACAAATTAAAGCCCGAAGACACCATGAAGAACAGAAAAGAGACTGAACTGCATATTCAGGCTGAAATTAATGTTAAGCAAAGGGAGGGTGGAGAGGATGAGCCCTCTAAACCCAAATACAGAAAAGAAAAGAAGAAGGCAAAAGAGAAAACAGACACTAGGACAGAGGAGGAGAAGCTGTGGGATGACTCTATTCTGGGTTGTTAAACTCTGCAGGACCAGCTGAACTGAACAGTCTTATGGGCTGCTTTTTGCAAGCATTTATCATATCAGTGAGAGAAAAAAAAGCATTAAATTATTTAATTAACCCTGTCAGCAGGTAACAAAGAACTTTTCTATATCGAGCTCTATTAACTGAAAAGTGTTTGTGTTTTCCTATACAACTTTGCTAGCTGGCTAGCCATGTATAGTCAGTTTGTATGTCTAAGGAAAGAATGCATTTCCCTGAATTCAATGTGTCTGGATGAGATTCAGCATTAATTTTGTACTGTGACACTTTATAATAAGTTTGGGTAGTGTGTACAGCTAGTTGATGGCTGTAATGTTTAGCTCTCTTTGTTTATGAAGTCCTCTTAACTCATCACTAAGGTAAATTATTTTGATTTTGAATGTGAGCATTTGGCAAGGAGTTGATAGATTGTCATTCCTGTAGCCGTCTGTGGTTGGCGCTGTTGAGCTTCATTCAGATCATCAGTGCTGCAAATAAAAGCCCATACATGTTGGAAGTTTAGTCATTTCATTGCTTCTGAAGCTCTGCGTGCGCTCGCTCACAGGCACATAGGTTAAAACAAAGTCACTGGCAACGTGCTGTACAGAAGTTCAATGTAAGGCAAAATATAGAATGATAAAAATACAACAAATACTGCCCGGCGCATACATCGCAGCACAGAAGTGTTACATTTCATTAGTCTACGGGTCACCGTGTGCGTGTTTATGTGTTATGATTGCATTTATACAACCATACGGCACATTTGGGGTCATACAGGTGCAGATGTTGAAATGAGGACAGCTCTTTACATAACCTCAGAATTCAGGTTGAGCGGCGCTGTGCGATGAACTGAGCAAAGTAGTTAAAGGAGACGCCAAAGAAGAGAAGCCGTGTATCACCTATTGTTAAACTTTAAGCTAGAACATAGGCTACTTGGACTCCTTTTGCCCACTATCAGAGTGATTTGCACATACCTACACAAAATGTTACTTTAAATAGGTCTTAGGTGTGAAAATGAGTTGTCTGTCCAAATACAGCTGAGCCGCTGTTGCTCTGATGCTTTCGGTACATCACATCTTCTCAAGAGAAACAACACGATGATTTTATCCTTTGGGCTGCTTGTGGACTATATTGTTAAATGTTCAGTAAGAGTTATATGAACTGTGAAGCTAGTTTAATAGTGATAAAAATGAGTGTGAAGAAGTATATGAAGAAAAACATGCACGAAATAACTTCCATTTGTATTTTAATGTTCAGTAGTTATTGAATAATTTGGGTGTTGATTTGATTGCTGGTTTAAAGAAAAAAATATGGAGGATAGAAGTGACACGAAAGTTGTAAATTACCTTTAAATCTCTGGTAATGAGAAAACTCCTACACCTGTGGTACACAGAACAGTATGTTAATGGATGAAGTGCCAGAAAATACTAAAGTTTAAAAAGGTACAGCAGCAAAACAAGAGCTTGGCAGCTTTTGACGTAAAGCATTGAAGTGGAGAGACCAACAAAGGCTTTACAGCTCAGCGATGTGTGAAGAGCGCAGATCTGAAGCCCCCTGCAGATCTCCTGTTTTCAAAGAATCTTGTTCCCTGACTTGCTTGAGTCTACGACCCCCGGAGAACTGTAGGCTGCCCACATCCTCTCACCTTAAGATCCCCACCAGACCGCTCTGTACCCGTACCCTTTACAAACACAAAAAAGCTCTTCAAACACCACCTGATTTAAAGGATCATCAGTTTTATCGTGGCAGTTTGACTTGTGTGGATAAGAGATGTGAACAGAACTCTCTTTGTCAGAATAGCAACTTTAAATAAAATATACTTCAAACAGCACAGAGATTATTTTGATGTAGGGAGAAGTGCTTAGAATTAGGTATGCAGTTTGAACGTCAGTGAAACTCGACATAAAGCTGTAGGTATGGATTAGGGTTTGATGAATAGACATCAGTGTATCTCACTGCTAAATGCCAAAAACTAAAACAATTTATCATGAAATTGAAGAGGTGATATATTTTTTTTAATAGTGGTCATTCACAAGCAAAACTGCCAAACATACAATGGCTCCAGGTTTGGAAATGCACAGATGTGCTGTTTGTTGTATTTGTATATACATGAGGATTGAAGATAGCCTTCATTTTCTGGAATTTTAAATCTAAAATCAGTCAGTGGATGTATTAGTTGATCAAGACAATAACTGATGGTTGCAGCCCTAATTGGCTTATTCCAAAAGAAGGGTATCTGCTGTTTCAGGCAACGTGCCTGTAACTGCTGAAACAGAAATGGCCATGAGTTGATTGCCGTCGCATGTTGCGCATACGGTGGGACGTTATGAAGACGGTCTGCAGCTTTTACAGCCAGGTGTCTGTAACTGTTGTTCAAATGATCGTATGAGTGGGAAATCTGGGATAGTGAAAATGTGAACATCAAAAGGTGTTTTGTTGGTTGCAAAAAAGTTGCAGATATATTTACATGAGAATTATTGATTTTCAAGGAAGAAAGTGAGAATATTCACAATTTGCACAATTTTTTTTGCAAAATTACTTGCAGAAGCAACAACTCAATTGGATTTGGTCTTACTTGTTTGTTTTTTAACGTGGGTCTTTAAGCGCTTTTTGCGTAGTGGTGTACTGATGTAGTGGTGTGTTTGCCAGTGGATATTTAAAGAAATTCTACAAGATTGTGGATCATTCCCCATATGCAGTTATTTTGTTACAATGTTCAGGTGCCATACTTTGATATTCCCTTTCTTTGCTGTGCAGTGAAGCATGAAGCTGTGTATGTGGGGCTCCGCTGAACTCTAGGTCATGCACCTGGGCAGAGACCACAGCACTGCAAACTGCTGCTCTGGAACTGTGCAACATTATTTAATTGCTTTTGTTTATGTGGGACATAATGTGAGACATCACCACATTTTTCAGCTGTGATACAATCTCTTTATGTCTTTACGTGTGTTGTGCTCTGTTTTTCTGTTTTATAACAGGCTTCATCTAACAGCATTGTTGTTGGGTTCTGTGGCAGCATTAGCAGTATTTTGATGCAGTGCTTTAACTGATACTTACCTGTATTAGCCAACTGATTTTTAATTTTTTTTAATAGCAGAGAGGTGTGTGTGTGTGTGTGTGTGTGTGTGTGTGTGTGTGTGTGTGTGTGTGTGTGTGTGTGTGTGTGTGTGTGCGTGTGCGTCCGTGTGTGTGTGTGTGTGCGCGCGCGTGCGCTGCTGGTATACCCCATCAGATAGGCCCTGTGTGTGTCATCTTAGGGTGTTGCCTTCAAGACTCAGGGCCCTGTTGGTATAGTTCCTCCCATCATCTATGACAGATAGCTATCAAGAAGAGACAGTATTAGCACTTTACCTCAGCGAGCGCCCAGCTTACACACAGATACAGCTGCACAGTGACGGCCTGACAAAATGATCCTGTTGTCACTGGCATGGTTTCTATTGACAGAGCCATTTTGGACGTCTGGTAAGACCATCAGCTTTCTCTTTTATTTTGTAAGCCTCCGACGTACTTGGCATTGCAAAGTCAGGCAGCTTACCGAGGGATGTTGGTATAGACTTCAGCTGGTAGTTGTCTGATTTTTAACTTAAAGTGTACATTTATCAAATACAGTCATTGCCATAGCTTGTGATAAAGGGTGAAATGTGTTTTTTTAAGTTATTAAGAGTCCAGCACTGACAGTTACAGACCAAATACAAAACAGTGGGCTACGTTTTGTTTGTTTAATACGCAGACACACAGAATAAGGAAAGTATACATTACTAATACGCTAACTATCAATCTTTGTCCTGTGTTTTTAAACTGTAAGGGCAGCATTGCAGTAGCCCCCTGCCCATTTTATATTTGCATGTTTTTGTTACCGTATCACTCCACTGAGACGTCGAAATGAATCGTATTTGTGCTGTGTTGTGCCACTCATTGGTTATAAACTAAATCAGTCTTGAATGTAACACATATATTTAATTTACGTCAGCAAGACAGCATGAAGCAAGAGCCAGAAAGTCCTAACCTTTCATACAAAGACTGCCTTTGACTTGTTGTGTACATTTATGTTTCATAACACTGGTGATTGCAACAGGTACGCCTGTGTGTTCGTCTTGAAAACACATAAAGTAGAAAATGATTGTAAAATGAGATGGAAATGGCATTTACCAAAAAGGCCTCTTGTGAACAGCACCTAAATGCTAAATCTGTCTTAGAGCAATTTCAAAATATCACTCTTCGAGTTTGAAATATATACAGGTGATTTCTTCATATTTTACATTACCAGTTGCATTTATGCTCTCTTCCGCTTCGTAGGAAGCCTGATAACTTGCATGTGTTTTTACGGGTATTGGTATTCTTTTAGTTAATTACTAGAGACAGCACAGCCTCATTGGTGCACTGTCCTTCTTTCCAAAAAGCAAATGGACGAGGCTGCTTGTGATGTTGAAGCATAAAGAGTTTTTCCAATGTGCTACAAATGTGTTTGCTGAAATCTCAAACGTCGCTCTTTTTCCATGTCTAGGTTCATACGAGGTCCTGCTGAAAGAAGAAGCCATCGTTCGTTACCCTAAGATCTTAAGCAGCGAGACCATTGAATGTGATTGTGGTAGCACTGCTTGTGACTTAGTCTTCTGGTTCCGCAGTCACATCAGTGGGAAAGTAGAGTTTCTAGGTAGATGCAACAACGCTGACCGTGTTATCTATGGGGATGGCATGAATCAGAAGCGGTTTAAATTCAGCAAGAAGGGCAGTAACTCCTTTGCGCTGCGCATCATCAATGTGACAGAAGAAGACAAGGGGATTTATTCTTGTGTCTTAAAGGAGAAAAACGTTAAGGAAATATGGAAGTCTGGGGTTCTTCTACTGCCAGGAGGTTTGTATGCCAAGTGCATCACAATTAAATATCATGTGTCTGATTTCAGGAGACAGGTGAAGCTGATGGATGAGTTAAGCGGCTGGTGTATAAATCTGACATATTACAACTCCTACTTTATTGCAAAGAAATGTGCCAACGACAGGATTCAAACTATCATGAAGAGGAGGAGCTGGTGGAACACGCCACAAATAATCAGATTATTTTAGAAAATTGGGTATAAAAGCGCATTCCAAAGTCTATAAGGAGAAAGGGAAAACTCTCTGAAAGAGTGCGCGTTTCTTGAGGTAAAAGTTCTAGGAATTTGGGGGAAATTTCGAATTTGTGGAATTTATCATCTGCAATACTTAATATCAAAGGATTCAGAGAATCCGGTGAAATCTTTGTACAGACGGGGAAGGGGTACTAAGTGGCCGTGATCTTCGTGCCTCGGGAGGTACTGCATCAAAAACAGAGACATTTCACGGAAAACACTGCATGGAGCCAGAAACATTTTTGACAGTCAGTGAACACAATTTGTCGCTTAAAGCCGCATCATGAAAAGATGTTTGTGGCGTCACAATCAAAATGAGCATGTGTTTTCAAAATAATGAAATTTCTCTCTTTCCACATTAGATTTAACATCTTTCTAGTCTCTTCAATTAACTCTAGGGTTTTAAAGATTTGCAAATCATCGCATACTCCTTTGATTTACATTTTGCAAACCAAAAGCAAATAATATGTTATAAAACTACACGTAGTTATTGTACATCTCAGAAAGCTTCAGTAGAGTTTAACTCAGTCGCTGCTGTTGTTGCTGACACACATTTAATATTATACCTTAGTATTATACCTTGGAAGCTCCTTTGTAACTTGTAACCTAACTTTATTCTTACTCATTCAAGAGATGAATGTGTTCTAGCGTAAAGTAAGAAGAACTGGCTGAAAAACTGTTCGCTGGATTAACAGATGTGCTGGAGAGAGAGATCTGTATCAGGAGAGCAAATTCATCAATAATATTTCTTTTGCATACCAATTAGGGACTGGTTAAAAAGCACTGCTAAAACAACAATGTTCTTTACAAAAAAACTATTTGTCACTTGGCCTAATGGCTCTTTGGTCTTTATTTGACAGAGACCCCGCCAAGACCACCACCTAAGCCAAAACCCAGACCACAACCAAAAAAAAGAATTGTGACTGCAGTGCAGGCAAGGGTAAGTTACTGAAAACTCTTCAAGAAAAGATTAAAAGCACTTTCACTTGTTTGCCGGAGTGTGTAATTTAATGTTTTGCTGCAGAATGATGATTGATTGATTGATTAAATCATGACTCCAGTGAAAAAAAGTCTTACATGAAGCCATATACTGTATGTGTTATGTGTTTACTGCAGGTGACTGCTCCATCATTCTTTGGCCACTCATTGGACTTCTTGCAGGCTTGGCTCTGGTTCTCGTCTGCACGCTGCGATACTTCAGCCGTAAGTACTATTTAATATTGTTGGCGGGAGTGCATAGGCTCCAGAAAGATATGCCCAGTAATGCATTCAATTATGTTCACAAATGGTTGAGAAAACAAGTTTTTCATATTGTTTGAAATGTTTTATCTCTCAAGTATTTCTTTTTCAACGCATTCTCGCTCGCAGGGCTACCCAGAAAGTGTCACCACCACTTTGCAAAGTAAGTACAAAACTAGTGATGGTGAAAACAACTGTTTTTGTGTTTCATTTGATTTTTTTTTTCTTGCATATTCAGAAGAAAAAAAAACTTAATTCTTTGCAGTTTTTGTTTAATTTTGATTCTGCCACCATATACGCTGACGATACTGTCTTCTGTTTTCTCCATTAAAGAAGAGGCAGATGACCTACTAAAAAAAAAACCTGCATCTGAATCTCATGTATAATTTAAGGTAAGTATCATATGTGTGAAATGTTGCATATGGTTATTGAAGCTAATGAAAATTAATACATCTTCTTTCTGTGATTACAGTGGATTAAGGGCTTCGCTTGAGTATCCTGTCCAGCGGAGCATGAAGGTCACGATTCACCTGTATTATGTGGTCCCTATTTAGAGTTAAACAAACTCTCAGCAACAAAATCTTTTTTTCAACTGCAGCAGACATGTAAAATATTGTAACATATTGACAGGCTCCTATTTAAAGCCCTCTGTTTCCATTTCTAATTTTTCTTATTTGTCACTAATCAGCATGCCGATTTTATTTTAATTTATCAAGGTGTTTTTAAAAAAAAAATTCAGCAGGTATTAGACGTGCTGTGAACTGTGATCAGCTCATTAACATACGAACATCACGAATAGCCAAATAAACATACAGTAATTGTTCCGTTTTCTGCATTTTTTGCTCTCTTCTGTATTCATTTGTGTTTGTTTTCCACAGTATTGCAGCAGTTTAGACACATCTGTCTCAAAGAAGCACTGTCCTGTTGATAATTTCTGTGTGCATGCTTGTGTTTGATCAATAAAATTGTATCATTGCAATCATTTACAGTGGCGATCTAATTATGCCTTCAGCACCAAAATGCAACATTGCCTTGAAACTAATGAAATTCAGGAGCACTTTTGCAATAGCAGAAACACTACATGTAAAAGCTAAAGGACAAACACTGCGTGTTTTTCCAGTGACGGGAACAGATAAGACGCTCTGTTTCAAAATGTTTGTTGAGTTGTAGATTTCTGTGCATGTTTATGGAGAGGACTAAGAGGTTTGAATGTGGGTGTTGTACTGCCATTGTCAATATTGCACTCAGCGGAAGTTGAGTAGGTGAGTGACGGGGTTTGGTGTCTTCTTTTACTTTTGATGTGTAAACTTGCATCATATTCAGTTTCTCTTGAACTGCAGCATATGTGGCAGCAAGCTTTACTCTATAATTTTAAATTACAGAGGCTACATTTAATACATTTAATAGTGTTTAAAAGTGTAAGCCTCTTGCTGCCTTACTCTCAGTCATGTGCATATACATGCACACTAAAGATACGCACACGTACACAAACCAACACAGTCACACCTGCGTGATTGAGAAGTGCAAAGACACAACTAAGTTGGTGGTTGTTTGGGTCTCAGGGAATGTACGCAGCTCTTTCCGGTGTGCTGGAGAGCGTGGATAGACCGAGCCATGTTCACTGAGATGCTATCGCTTTGCTCAGCTTTGAGCTGTTCTTCTAGTCTCTGAAACAAAAAGACCACAAAAAATACCACAGACTGAACCACAAGCACTGACAGAGACAGAGGAACAGTAAGGGAAAGAGAGAGTAAAACGTTTTGAAATGAATGCAGTAAAAGAACAATTAAATGAAAACCGTAAGATTTTTTTAGAAGTGTGTTTTATTGGATATAATGCAATATATTACATTTATTTGAACAAATAGATTTAAACAGTGTACTTTATTATTAACAGTGTGGCTGGTCAGGGATGTTTAATTATGAATGTAATAATTACAAATAAAGAGAAGATTAAGGAATAGAGGTAACACTGAGCACATTAGAAAATAACATCCTGTATCAGCACTTTACAAAGTAGCCCAAGGTCACAGTACATTGTCACTTTAAGAAAAGCATCACTGTTTACCTTTGTTTATCTCTGTGTATGAGATAATCCAGTTAAACAACACAGCCTAAATCAGAAAGCTGAACCAGCACCTTGGGTAGCTTAAGAAAACTGAATATTGTAATCTTTGTAGAAAATGTTGTAGGACATTTCTGTTAGATAGCTTTAGTATAAATGGATGCATTAAAAATATATTAAACTCATATACATTATTATCAGATTATTATCAAATTCATTCATTTAATTTATACAATGTATATTAAAGAGAATGGATTTCTTCAGCTTTCTGTACCTGGATAGATTTATTTAAAACGTACAAGACACATAAATATGATAAAGTGTAAACAGTATATTTTGTAAGCCAACGTTGTGTTGCATCCTTCATTTTTTCTTACAATATTAGAGTTAAATCAGGTGTGCAGTTTATTTTAATTCATTAATTACTTATGTTCAGAAATGTTGTGATGATCATGTAAATACATCAGACTTTTTTTTTAGCATGAATCTTACAAAACAACCCCCCCCCAAAAAAAATGAATCCAGTGCTTATTCCTCTTAAATATTGTAACATGTATACATGTTCATGATTTTAAGCAAAAGTCATTAAAACATCTGAACTGTGCAGCAGTTTTACATATAAAGCCATTGTGCGTGTGCACAACAACATATTTATAATAGTGCAGCCATAAATTATAACAGTGTGTGATTTCAAATAGAAAACAAATGATGTAACAGGGTAATGTATACTCAACTATTTGTGGTGAAATCCACAGCTATTATGTAATATGTCACATGTCCTGCTACAGGCACAGAATATGTAAGAGTCACATATTTATATATCTTCATATTTAATATTGACCAAGTATAAGTCCTGACACTGTTTTGACTAATGTCATTCCGTTTAGGACAAATTTGTGTTAAATGCTTTAAAGCACAGCTTTACAGTGTAGCCCTTTTTGAAATATCAAATTTACAAATACAGTTTCTTACACTGTAATACAGAAAAATGGGACCTTTTCCTTTTGTGTCACCTTTTGAGATGTGTATTTATTGAAAGTGTTGCACATGCTTTTCAAAAGTTCAACAAACAAAATACTTCCCAGGGGTTAGTATTAAGGGATTGAGTCAAGGTCATAAACTGAAGAATAGTGAGTAGGGAACAGACTTTTTTAAAAAATAGCATACAGTTATATACAATACATATACAATATTTGTATAAACTGTTTCAGTTTTGTTAGCGAAAGCCAAAAGAGTAAAGGGAAATATGTCACTTGTCTTGCTACAGATGCAGAATAATGAAGAGCCACAAATTTATAAACTGTCTTATTTAACATGGGTTGAGTGTAAATTCTGACACTATTTTGAATAATCCACATTAATAGCTTGAAAGCACAGGTTTACAGTGTAAACCTCTGGAATATCAATAAGTACGGGTTCTTGCTTTGTAATAAGAATCAGTACACAGCTTCCTTAGCAAAAAGACAAAAAAAAAAAGTAAAGGGAAATGAACAGGAAGCTGCATAAACAGAAATAATTATGACCATATACCTTTAACTTTCAATTCCTCCCTTTTCGAGCTCTTTTACTCTCCTCCTCTCGATGCTCTTGGTTTCCACTTTACAACTCCTCATCCTTTAATGCTTGAAGCATCCTGTTGAGCAGCAGAGCAAAGGCAAGTGAGCCAAACTGAACAACAAAAACTATTCACGTGCATTTACTGGCACTGAAGGTGGTATTTTCAGAATACAAGGATGTGTCTTCTGTCTGCAATTTAATGTCAAGCTATTCAGCATTAATGTGCTGAGTACTCTTCTCTTTTTTTTTTCTTTTTCACTGGCTTCCCCTGGTCACCCACCACATTATCACACACACACACACGCTCAAGTTTCAGGTTGGAGACCCCCTGTGTGACTAAGATAGGGAAGCCCATTGCAGGTGTATTTCTGAGTGACTCAACCCTGAAACAGAGATATGGAAAGGTGAAGTGGGCTAATTGAGTCCGTTTTGACTGGGTCTTCCCTTTGACACGATGCATCAACAGAATCCCCTATTTACTGAAAACGATGCCTGAAAGACTGAAACTGAGTTTGTTTCCATCTGGATTTCATTTGAAATAAATGTAAAACTTAAGAAAAACAAAATTAGGTCATTGTCTATATGAATTTTGAGGAACTATTCTAACAGAGTTAAACAAAAACACCCCTACAGTTAATGAGAAAAATAGTTCCTCTTATTGTTTGTTACTTCACTCCCCCCTCTTTTTCACTCTTTCTATCTCCTCCCACCCATGGAACAGATAGATCACCCACAAAAGTGCAAAATGTCAGCACTCAATGCCCATTACCAAATTGCTGCATTTATTTTCCAGCGCTGAACCGGAAAAAGGGCTTCGAGTTGCGCCATAGCAGCTGTAGCTCTGCTTAGTTCATCTGAAGGGGGGGGTTTCACTTCCGTACAGCTCTTAGACCAGATTTCACATGAAGTGAGAGAGGTGTGCTGCTCTTTTTGTTGCTATGTTCCTTTTTCCCTTTGCTTCAGTTGTGGTCACCACCTGTGCTGGTTTAACTAATGTTTTCCCTATTAGTTAAAGCTTTAGAGTTAATGCACAAAACTAATAAAATTTAAGCCAAACCAGGCACCAACGCTCTCTTAAAAGAATATTCTGGCAATTCAATTAATTCATTTCCCTTTTCCCATAAGGCATACTGTGACATCTTTTGTTAGTCTACAAGCAGCTCCCCCCCCAAGTTTCAGTCCCTTAAATTTACAACACATGCTTCTTACTAATACTTTGCAGCTTCCTTTCCCAAGACAAAAAAGAGCCAATAGCCATTATATTTAAGAGTGATTTTACACCGTAGCTTATCCGGCTGTACTCAGAAAAACAATGAAAACATTAAAAACGTTAAGCTGTTGCTTTGCTCATTGTTGCCCCAAACACGTTGAAACCCCACCCCAGACACTGCTGTCACGAAGGTGTTTTCCATAATTATTTTCAGCTGGTGTTTGGTTTGAAAGTTTCAGGGTTTTTTTTTTCTTTATCATAAAAGTAAAACACCTGTAATAAAATTATTTATTTGGGTTTGACATACTTGGAACAGACTTTTATATAAGTTTGAGCCTTTGCACAGAAGTATCAGTTTTTGTGATTCTGTTTAATGATTTGGTGCTTTAACAGCAGCACAGCTCGAAGTCATTTTGCTGCCATCTAGTGGTGCAAATTTGCGAAAGCGTCGTGCACGATAAAGAAATAGCAGCACCTTGCATGTTTGGTGTGGTTGCCTCAGTTTACTACTTTCAGATTTTTTTTTTCGTCTTATAATCATATTATTCTTTTAAAGTAATGCATTCAAACTGATATAACATTTACCCCAAAACACTGGAAATGGTCACAAATTGGCCCAGTGTAAGGAAAAAAAAAATCTAAATAATGAATAGAAATGAATGAATCAAGAGTTCTTGACTTGTGCTTAAATATAACTTTGCTAGTGATCGTTAATTGTGGAGGTAAATGACCAGTATCCAGAACCTGAGGAGATGATAAAATGATTATTAGATGATATAATAGCAGTTTTAAAAAACCTTTATATTAATTTAGAAATGTTATGTTTATGTTATATATCGTGTGCATGTAATTTTTTATTGTATGAGTAGTTTTGAGGTTTTTTTGCCTATATTTCAAAACAAGATGAGATTAAAAACAGGGGATATGAGGTTATGTGGAGCCTTACAACAACAGGCCCCTGAGAGACCCCGACGCTCGCCTTCTCACTCTGCCGTTAGAAGCATTATAGCAAAAACGGATTTATTCCAGGACCTCAACAAATGGTAGTTTTGCCATCTTGAAGAATTCAAACAATTACTCACAAAAAGGAGGTCAAATTCAATAACACAGCACTGTTAGGTCCTCATGGTAGACAACACTTGATTTGTGCAGAAACAGTGTAGAGTTGTGTGAACTGTGCACTGCTGCAATTGTGCGTAAATAGTTTGATTATAAAGTAGTGCCATCTGATGCTTCAAACCAGAGGCAGAGGAGTCGTGCAAGATCGGGTGGGTTACTTCAAAAAAGTTGTGCAGACCACAATTGTGTTGCAGGAGGTCTCTGCAAGACTCTGCTGCAATGATCCCATTTGACACAGCAGAGAAGAAGGTTACGGTTGGGGCGTGGTTTCATATCTCATTGAATTATCTCAAAGCAGGTTTCAATAGACACCAAAAAAAAGACGTGTTTAGCAGCTATTCTCATCTGCAAGATTAAAATGGACCAAAAATGGCTTCTGATTCTGGTGATTCTGGGACTTTGTCATAGTAAGTTAAATTTAATTTTAATCATTATGTGTTGTCTGATTTTGTTTTTTTAGATTTTTGTTTTTAGGAATAGCAATGCACAAGCAAAAGTGAATTGCTGCTCTCATTTTATAACATTTCTTTGAAGTTACTTCAGGAGCTGTCATACCAGCAGAGGAAGGACAGAGGATAGAGATCAACTGTAGACCTGAAAATGCAGAAAAGGCCAGCATGATCATCTGGTTTCGAGTCTTGGACAGTTCTCGCATGGAATTCATTGGGTCTTACAGCGTAAATGGCGTAATGAAGAACAAGATGGACCACTTCAGTAAAATCTTCTCTTACACACCGGATCGTCTAACACTGAAGTCCTTCCAAAAAAATGACAGTGGCACTTATAGTTGTGCTGCACTTGTCCAAGGTAACAAACTGACTTTTGGAAAAGTAATAAAAATAGAAGAAGGTGAGATTCGTTTCCTTAATTTGTTCAATTCAGAATGTATTTTTAATAGTTTAAGGCTTAAGGTGAACTCTTTGCTTCTTTTTAAAGTTAAAACTGTAGCTAAAACAGAAGCACCGCCGACATGCACCACCGCAAGAAGCATGTCCAAAATTCCTTCTTGTGAATGTGAAAAGAAAAATGGAGGCAAGTGTCCCAAATCACAGTGATCCATAATAACATTTCTCATATTCATAGTTATAATGCTTTGAGTAGAAAGAGGTGGTAAACACACAGGCTTCATTTTTGTTAGGGGCATCCAGTTTTTCTATGAGTTGTACTCCAATAATATGGGGCTCGCTTGCTGGTGGTTGTGGCCTTCTTCTTCTGCTCCTCATCCTCACCATCTTGTACTGCAATCGTAAGTCCATCTTATATACGAAACCTAAACAAACAGCCTTCATGTACATGTAACTGAATGGTGTATAGTTGAATAATATAAGTTCTATTATTCGATGCCCTCAGAAAGGTGAAAATGATTTAAAACTCTGTATTTTTACCTTAAGTTTAAATAATATTTTCAATTACCTGTAGGGATAAGGACACGGAGATGCCCACACCATCACAAAAGAAGGCAAGTTATTCCTTTATTTTCTAAAATCTAACACCACTGCATGTGGGCCTTTAGTCCAACAAACTAAAAGTGATTTTTTTTGTAGTAATGCTGTGTGTGTGTGTAATATATATATATTTTTTTCTTGTAATTAACACTAGATTACATAGTTCTTACCAGAACTTTTCATAGGAAATTACTGTTTCATTAACCACCATAAAAAAACCTTAATGCCATTTCAAAGAGCTTTGCATGTTTCAACATATTAGAACTAGTGAGTTCTTCATAGACTGCATTCATATTCATGTATACCATACAACTGAAATGTCAACATAATGAGCTAACAAAAACAAATAAACAAACATAAAATACCCATAATATTTTATGGGGGGTTGTTTGATTGATTTTATAGCTCTGGCCTGTTTAATTAACAGCCTGTTTCATTTTTAACAATGGAAAAAAAAAGAGGTAATAAATGTGTCATTAATTATTATTTTTATATATTTTTGTTATTATCTCATTATCTGTCTTTTTTGTTTCTCTATAGGCCACGGCCGGAGCCTCCTGAAAAACAAATGATGGCCAATAGATACGTTTAATGTAAACAGTGAAATTTCAGACATTTCTTTAAACCATTTTTTTGTTCCTGCTTTTGTGTTGTTGTCGCAACCTCCTCATCCTGTTTGGTAACGTTAACCTAAAATATTCTCTTTGTTGAAATGTAAGATGGTTTTAGAGTGATTTGTGTGTTTGACATATTTACACAAAGCTTTTTATTGTTATCACTGAGTTATAATTATTATGTAGCTTGATGGCCGACAACACTCTGTCAGTTTTAGATTAAAATTAAACCCTTTTAATGAAATCATGTAGCTTAAAGCATTTATTTAGCAAACATAACCACTGAAGACAATCCTGAGAAGCATGTTAATTTTGTTTTTGAATTGTGAGCCATAATTATTATTTTTTAAGATTTAATTTTTTTTATTTTCTGTAGTTTAAAAAAAAAAAACAGCGTTAACTGTTCACTTTGTTTTTAGCAGTCTCCCCACATTCAATCTGAACTTGCTTTACTGTACTTGCATTTAGTCATCCACAATTTAAAGCAGAGTTCTTTTTTTTTTTTTATTATTATTATTTTTTCTATTATTGGCTTCCAGGCCTTATTTCTCTAAAAGTATCTTATCTCATGAATACATATATTTTTAAGGCTCTAAAGCAATGCTGAAAAGATCAAGTATAGCGCATTCCTTTTTGTTCTTTATGGTTGTACATTTTCAAATTATCCTACTGTACGCAATAAAAAAAAATAATTAAACCACTCAGAAAAGCATTTCTTCTGCAGTGAACTGTATTTGACTTTATTAGTTTTTTATTTTTTTCCACACATCAAACCCATTCATTTTGTATCCCTGTCAGTCATTCAGGGTCTTGGCACAAAAGTAGAATATTTGAGCAGAAAAACATTTGTTTTTTAAGCCCCCCGTGAGTCTAAAGGAAGTGGGCCGCTACAACTGTATGCAGAGCAAAAAACCACAAGTTATGAGTAGATAAAAATGCTTTCATAGGAGATTCTCTTCCCACGCAGTTTAATACATATACATTACTTTTGCATCTTTACAAACACAGTGTTTGTTCATTTTTCCTACAGCGTTCAGTTATTCTCCAGCACATTCAGGGAGTTTATGTTAGCTTTTGCTTCTCTTTTAAGGCACAGTGACAGAAAGATTCATTTTTGGATTATTGTTTTAAATTTAGTCAGCATTTCCACTTACATATCTCATATTTTGGCTTACAGTTGAAAACAATAGCCCTTTGTAAATCATACAGTGTTGCATTACAGAGAGCAGAACTCTTACAGTTGACAAACAATGTCAGCGTACAAAGCTTGTAAACCCCCGCGATTCAATAAGTGCACTTTTGAACGCCAGTCTTCTTTTTGTTTTTTCAGAAAGGCCAAATACAAAAAGATTGACTTGACAGATATTTTTCTACTTAAAGGAAGACGCATTTGCAAAAAAGCTCTCCTATACAGAATTGATCAGAACACCTCTTGGAAATTCTGCACATACTCAATAATGTAAACTATGTATTGTCCAAAATATAAGCAAACTAAGCTGTACACTAGTGTCTTATTTACTGGTGTCCGATCACAACATAATAGAAAACTTGGGTTTTGTGTTTGTGTGTACATCAAGACTTCACAAATCACACATGTAATCCATTCTGTCCTCACACAAGCTGACAGTCACCACTGCTCCAACTAATGCCACAACACCACCAGGCTTAGACGGCCAGTGTTGTAATATTAGCAAAACGTTTTCCCACTGATTCGCTTCTTTCTGTTCACCGCACCATCCTTTACACCCATCCTGTTTTTAAAAGTCTCTTTCATTGTGTCCAAAAAACATCTCATCATTGAACTTTAAAGCACACAAAAGCATGTGTGTGTGTGTGTGTTGTGCAAGTGTTATGGGTATGCTTAGGTTTGTCTTTCATCCAATATACATTCTTAACAATTTACAAAAATAGATTCATTGTCCAGAGAGCAGCTCCCTCACCGATGCGTCCACGTTGCCTGGGGGACCAACTTAAAGTGACAACCTGTAAGAGACGATATTCAGCAGTCAGCGGAAAGACTCGACGCATCCTTCACATGTTGAGTTTCTTTTTTTTTTCTTTTTTTTTTTTAAATCACATGAATATGACAAACCTTACCATGTGACCTAGCTTTTGGCTCCCTTCTTTGTAGATGTCGGCACAACATCTGAGCTCTGCTTAGCTGCTACTTGTTCAGTGGCAGATGGCTCCTCTGTGTGGTGTTTCTGAAATTTTTAACAAATGGGTATTAAAAATGATATAAGGAAGAAAATTAATGCCTGTGCATGCATCGTTACAGGCAAAGCAGTGTGAGGAGCGCGTCACATGCCACTGTGTGTGCAGGCACCAGTAGAAATTAGAATGAAATTGTTTCTGCTTTGAGATTTTGGCGCACAGGTCTGACATGTCAAATACACTGCAGTCAGCCTAAATCACATCTTCATGCAGCAGGCGATTTGCTTACTTTTGATTTTGACTTTGACTTGCTCTTTCCCTGTAACAAATTTGACACCTTGATTAAGCTCTACAGCTCCGCGAGGTTGCGAGCACAGAGACAGTAACTGCTAGTGAACAACCTATAGGTGGCGCCATGTAACAATGAGAACTAAAAATGCCAGTCAGAAGCACTTTTTAAAAAAAAAAAGATTCTAGATGCTTCTAAGAAAGGATTTACATTTGGTCCTGTCTATTACTGTATGGTATATAATATAGAAAAGCTCTAAGTGACATCTGATTTTGTAGGTTTACAATCTGATCAGATTTTTACCTTTGGTTTGTCTGTTTTAGATTTGGCCTGTATTGCATCTGAGACCAGGGTATCAGACAGGGAGTCCAGAACAGGACCAGCCATTGGCTAGGGAAGATTGAATAAATAAATTATTTTTAAAAGTTAATTAATTCAAGAAAATCATAAGAAATCATTTGCCTGAAGTGGTCTCAGGGACAAAGATGGTGGGACAATTAAGTAATTAGGAATTATTTCTAACCCTGTGAGATCTAAATCCTCATCGCTGATAACCCCAACCACAACCTATGTTTTGGAGATAAGCAAAAAGGACCTTTTTGAAGAAACATTCATTCAGCATTCATGAAGGTCAATTTATTTATTTATTTATTGGGGTTCGGGGGGGGGGGTCTGCTCATCACCAGTACTTGGCAGAACAATAAAAAAAACCAAACATCAATGACATAGTGGCACATCTGCAAGTTTGATTAAATCCTGACCAGCA
The DNA here is from genome assembly GCA_024447675.2 of Pterophyllum scalare. Classification (NCBI taxonomy): domain Eukaryota; kingdom Metazoa; phylum Chordata; class Actinopteri; order Cichliformes; family Cichlidae; genus Pterophyllum; species Pterophyllum scalare. The sequence continues at coordinate 57,761 of JAMQGT020009087.1, read as the reverse complement.
CTGTAGGAGGAGCAGTGATTCTTGAGAATTGTGAACAGATGGATGGCAGATGCCTCCCCGTGGCATAAGCTCACTGGTTCTTTGGTGGGATGATGAGCTAAAAAAAAAAACCTAATCTGATAGCAAGGATCAGGGTTAGGGTTAGGTTTAACTCACAATCATGAGTTAAATCTCACAGGGTTAATGAACACTCAGTTAAGGTGAGACAGCATGCATGTCTCATCTCGATGGCGATCAGCTAATATCCGCTTTAAGGAACAGAAATGGTCGGTTTGTGCACGTTTTGTTTTCTTCACTACCTTCAGAGGCTTCGAGTCCAGCACAGGAGGTTCCAGCTTTGTTGTGGCTGCAGATGAGTTGACCGGTGCAGCAGGCTTGGGAGCAGCAGAGAAGTCACTGGACAGCACTTCCAAGGCTGTTTTGTCATCCATAATCTTCTACAGAGTGGCAAAAAGAGAACACAGCAACATGTATCTATCTGTGTGGGGTTTCTTTGTTGTCATCTTTTATGTACATCATTAATGTTTGCATCACTTTAGAATTATTATATGATGTGAGGAACTAACCTCCTTGGGTGCTTTTCCCTTTGCTTCTGCAGTTTTCTTTAAAAACAAACAAACAAAAAAAACAACAACACACATTTGATGAAGGTTAGATTAAACAATATAGTAACAAATGGTCTACTACACATTCTAATCACATCCTTGCACATTACAGTAACCATTAGATTCACTATAGCATCATATATTTAATTACGTCTGTTCTGCACTGGAAATCGAGCTCAAACCAGATGTGAATTTAAACACCCCAGCAGCACTGACAGAAGGAACAACAAGTACTGCCTCTGCAACATGTGGAAGATTAAACTGCTGACTTACACAGTACTATATAGGTACTTTTTAAAGTACTACTTTGAAAACATTACTCTAGTAAAAGTTTATATATACACACTGACTGAAAAATACACTTAAATGTACATCTGCAGAAAAAAGAGTGCCACCTATCAGTGTTTTTATAACAATGGATGGATGGATGGATGGAAGCACATGTGTCCTGGTCTCACCTCAGGTTTTGAAGCAGGTAGTTTTTTGAGGTCTTCCTTTTTAAATCTGTACTCTGGAGGAAGTGTATCATCCCTCTCTCCTACACGGACACCCTTCTCCTCTTTGACTTTGCCCTCCTGAAAAGGGAAAAGAGAAGACTGAACTATTGTCTGGTCCACACACTCTTTTTCACCTAAAACAAAAATGATGATCCAAACAGGACACATACTGGACAAATCTAAATATCTCTGTGCGTGCATGCATGATCCAGTTGTATTGGTATGCTGTGACTGAAGAGTATGTATATGTTATAAACGATAAAACAACACTATATGCATTTGTGCAGCCCATACCGAGACAATATCCTCAGGTCTGAGTTTTGGAGACTCAGGTTTGGGTACATCTGCTGGCAGTGTATCACCGAGAGCACTAAGAGCATCCAGATTCATGGAGTCACCCTGAGGAGTAACAGAAGAGAAACTTCATAAGCCAGTTTTTGGTTGAAAGAAGCAGATCTAAAAAGAGAGTTTATACAGCTCTGAATGGTGATTGAAAAACTAAAGTAAAAAGAAGTCAGAAGGACTTTGAACCCTCATGGTTACCTTCTCAATCTTAGGTTTCGTCTGTTGTGGCTTTACTTCAGTTGTTTTGGGTTGTTCTGGGGGACAAACTGCTTTCTGCAGAAACACAGAGACGCACTGTGAGACACGAGGACTGAAAAAAACATGAACACAGGAAAAAGAACAGGCCTGCTGGCAAAAATAAAAATAAAATAATATTTATTTTACAAACACTGTGGAAGGACAAATGGCAAGTAGCTATACAAAGACCCACATTCACACCAACAGGTTTACCTCTGGTGGCTTCTTGGATGGAGACGGAACAGATGCCTGAACTCCAGAAGCTTTAGATGAAGCCACAACATCTCTAGAGAGTACATCAAGAGCTGACAAGTCCTCTACTTTTGCCTGAAAAGCAAAGACATTAGTTTCAAACAAATTAAGAGAATACTTTTTCTGACTACTGACAGGTAAGGAAAATGATATCACTAAACAAAAAAAACCTCTAAAGCTTTAGTGTTATTTTCAGGCACATGTGTATTAATATGTACAGGAATTAATAAGAGATCCACAGTGTACCTGTACAGGAGGAGCTGAGGAGCAGACTAGAGGAGCCTGGACAGGAGGTGCTGCTGAGGAGGTATCAAAGTCCCCAGACAAAATATCCAGCGCATCATCAGTGCCCATCTTGGGCTGCTGGAGGAGTTCGAATAAAGGATCGATTAAGTTAAGAAATGTTCGCACATACATATATATATATATATATACATACACTTAATGTGTTAAAGATTAGCCCTTAAAGTAAATTGCTCACCTCAGGTTCTGGAGGAGGCAGTTTTTTTAGGTCTTCCTCTTTAAACCTGTATTCTGGAGGAAGTGTGTCATCCCTCTCTCCTACACGCACACCCTTCTCCTTCTTGACTTTGCCCTCCTGTACAAAGAGAACGAGGAGAAGATAAGACTTCATCTAGTGGTGAATCTTTTGTGAAATTGGAGAGAAAAAGCAGGTAAATCGCCTTCAAGTTTATCCCAGATTTGCTTTGAACAAAACTGAAAGTTCATTATTTGTAAACTATATTCTGCATCTTGACTGCAGAGTGACTGCTTAAGATGAGATAACAAGACAATGTGGCTGTTTGTGCCCCTACCGAGACAATGTCCTTTGGTTTGAGTTTGGGGGATTCAGGTTTTGGTACATCTGCTGGCAATGTGTCGCCTAGAGCACTGAGAGCATCCAAAGACATAGAGTCACCCTGAGGAGAGAACAGGAGATTTGTCGAGTTATTAAAACTATTAAAAGATAATTTCTGTCTCATAACCAAACTAAACTGAACCAAAACGGGGAATCAGGGCAGAGAAGAAGAAAAACAGCTGTATAGGTCTTGTATCGCACCTGGCTGGTCTTTGGTTTGGTGTCCTTCCCAGCAGCAGGTTTGTGCACTTCAGCTTTCTTCTCAGCAGAAGGAGCAGACGGCCCGGCCACAGGAGGAACTGCAGCAGATTCCACTTTCTACACCACACAGCACAGATGACAGTAAAGTTTCTAGAAATAATCTAAATGAAAAGACACTATGAAAAGAGATCACAAAATGTAAAAAAAATAAAGCTTGCTATTTTCACTCTACATAAATGATGCCATGATGTACACTGTTATTATACTGACCTTTAAAAAAAAAAGATTATAATAAGCTCTGTTGTACCTTAGCAGTAGCAGCTGAGAGTCCAGCCTCCAGAGAGAAATCAGATGCTTGCGCCACCTTGGCTTTCTTATCAGCAGGAGGAGCAGGAGATTTCTGCAACAGCCAAGAGACATTATTAAACAGGATATTAGATTTTGCTCAGTGGTGTCACTGATAGATCCGCAGCATACCTGTGCAGCAGCAGCTGAGGCACAGACAACAGGAGCCTGGACGGGAGGAGTTGCTGAGGACGTACTGAAGTCCCCAGACAAAATATCCAGCGCATCATCAGTGTCCATCTTGGGCTGCAAGAAGAGCGGAGGGCAGATATGAAGTCAAGAGAGTGAGAAAATATTTTACATTCTTCAAGTAGATCCTGATATTATCCACAGGTAATATCAAGAACCCTCTCAGCATTGTCTGCAGCACATGTAGGAGCATGCTGTCTTCATGCTTAACTTCTTAAGCGGTGTCAAAATTTCCAGGAAAACTTAATACCCCTTTCATTTTCCTTTTTTAATATAACTCCAAACATACTGAAAGTATAAGCATGTACATGTATATATATAATCCATACAGCCAATATAATCCATACAGATTTTTTTTAATGCCCTAAATATCAGTATCAACATTGACCTCAGAACTTGAGGTTCTGGTCTCACCTCGGGTTCTGGAGGAGGCAGTTTTTTTAGGTCTTCCTCTTTAAACCTGTATTCTGGAGGAAGTGTGTCATCCCTCTCTCCTACACGCACACCCTTCTCCTTCTTGACTTTGCCCTCCTGTACAAAGAGAACGAGGAGAAGATGAGACTTCATCTAGTGGTGAATCTTTTGTGAAACTGGAGAGAAAAAGCAGCTAAATTGCCTTCAAGTTCATCCCAGATTTGCTTTGAACAAAACTGAAAGTTCATTATTTGTAAACTATATTCTGCATCTTGACTGCAGAGTGACTGCTTAAGATGAGATAACAAGACAATGTGGCTGTTTGTGCCCCTACCGAGACAATGTCCTTTGGTTTGAGTTTGGGGGATTCAGGTTTTGGTACATCTGCTGGCAATGTGTCGCCTAGAGCACTGAGAGCATCCAAAGACATAGAGTCACCCTGTGGAGAGAACACAGTGTTTATGACCAGTTAATGTGATCTATGTTGTTTAACTTCATCTCATGTAGCTCACCGCTTCAGTCTTGGGCTTGGCGCCTGCTTTGGTTTCCAGTCCAGCCTTGTGAGAAACATCAGGAGTGGTTTTATCCATCTTTGCTTTCTTATCAGCAGGAGGAGCAGCCACAGGAGAAACTGCTTTCTACAAGAGCCAACAGAGAGCTCTTTTAGATTTTCAAAGATCTATGCAGAATGATGATATAACTATAATAAGGTATATTTTCAGTGTGGTTAAACACTGACTTAAACTTTAACAGTCATAAGAAACTTAAAGCAGTTTCTGTGCATTTTAAGACAGACATCTGATCAGCTAAGAAACCATTACAGTAAAATACCGTGGAGGAAGCAGGGAGTCCAGCGTCCAGTGAGAAATCATCTGAGACTTTCTCCATCTTAGCTTTTTTATCAGCTGGAGGAGCCGCCATAGGAACTACTGCAGGAGTTTCAGCTTTCTGCAACAGGAATGACAGCAGAGAAGAACAGCATCAGCCTCTGCAGTCAGACTCTGCTATAATGACACTGCAGGGAGCTGAAAGTGTTAATTTACCTTTACAGGGGGCGGTGCAAAGTTAGCACGGGCAGCAGAAGAGGCACTGATACTCTCAACATGCTCCTTTTGTTATATATTTTATTTATGAAAAAAAAAACACACACACACACACACACAATGTTGTTAGAACTTTGAGAAAAATTACACTGATATGGAACTAGCAGTTAAGTGCTACATGCTCCAAGACTGACCTTCTGCTTATCGGGTCCAGCTGATGTGAAACCAGCTGAAAGGGAATCCAGGGCCTCATCTGTGCTTATTGGTTTCTGAAATGGTAAATACTGTGTGTTACAACCAGATAACAAACCAAAGCTCACAGCTTATATATTATTTCTAATCTTCTTCACTCAGAAAGAATTACTCCAAAGCTCCACTAGAGGGCACGACTGACCAAATCAAAGGCAAACAAAATGGCAAAATGCTGTAATGCAAACCAGACTGCATGTACCAGCAGCAAAGGGAAAAGTACAGACACACCCTTTACATTCCACAGACGCCACAAACTCACAAATACACTTTTAAAAAGATGCCTGTGACACATTAAATGGTGCTGATTCCTCAAAAATATGATGAACACAAAATTAAAACCATTAAACTCACACAGGAAGAAAGTATGTGGGTAGAAAAAAGCTGGTGAGACCCAAAACCAAAGGAGCTTCTTCCATGTCAGAACACCAAAGTGGGAGTAGGCTATGATGCAGCTGTGGGTGTGTCAAGTGTGCGTAACTAGTAACATATGTTGATGTCAAACTTTTCAACTGATGCATTATTGCAGGTGCTGTCATTGTGCATGCAGAATTGCGCATATATTTATGAGTCTTTGGGTTTGGTCAGACAAGAGCCAACAAGCTCAAAAGGAGAAAGTCTGCCCTGTGCTGTTTGTTAAAACACCAGCAGCGCAATGCAACGTTCCCCACTCTAGAGGAACCAGCGATTATAGAGTGGAAACAGTACTTCCTGTGTATGTGAGTCATGTGGGCCAAAAACAACTGATAGCAGGAGGCTGTGGCTCCTTGTAACTTGTGAAAGCTTTACTTACAGGGACAGCTGCGGGTTTAGCATCCACAGGAGCCGAACCCTGGAAAATAAAGAGCAGATTTACACTTGGAAGGAAAAATGAAACAGTGAAATCATTTAAGAGCTTACCAAACACTGTCTGAGAATTTTATTCTAATTATATTTAATACTCATGCAAATAGCCATGGTTACCTCTGTCAAGATGACTGGTTTGGTTTGCCTGCTTCTGTTTGTTAGTAGGATTATTTTTTTAAAAAGTTATGGATGAATTTGCATGAAAATGTTACCAAAAATGGAGCTTGGCTCATCTTCAAAGAAATTAAATTTTGGAGTGAATCTTCATTTCAGTCTAGGAATTTTTGGCAGGATTTTGTATTTATTTTTTTAACCACTGCGAGATATGGCAGGAAAAGTTCAGTTCCGCCCTATCTTCAGAAATAGGAGAAAATAGGGCACAGGTTGATTTTCTCAAGAAACTAGCAACCTAATCTGGATCCAGATATCCTTCTAGATCCAGGACTCAGCCTCCAAGGATGTATGAAGTCTCAGATCACTCAGGTTTCATAGTAACAAGCTATAAGTATTATTTTATGATTTTAATATCAGTGTCAAAATTATACTTGTATGCCTGCAAAGATCTGAGTAACTTTGTCTAAAGAATATAAGCCGAAAGTGGCTACAGTTTCATTCAAGAAGTATTATCAGTTTGGACAGGCTTTTATGATTTACTACTATAGACATATTCCAATTACTATCGCTCACAAATGGGAAGAAAAAAAAGAAAAATCCAAAAACTCAACAGTTCTCACCGCCAACAGTATTCCTAACAACTGCTTCCTACCAGCATAAAATATTTCCTATGAATCCAGCTTAAAGGCTGGTCTGTCAGTGAATCAAATAAAAACAAAATTAAATTATGAGTTATGCTCTAAGAATTTAGAAAGCAGTGGAAAGTGGTGTAAACTGACCATATTTTCAAATCTGTAGCCTGGAGGCAGCGTGTCGTCCCTTTCTCCACACCTCTGAGCCTTCTCAGGGGTGATGTCACGCTGTGACACATGCATCACACGGTTACACACTTAAGGCCCATGCAGCGCACTACTCACTTTTTAAAGTATACACACAGACACACATGCTTGCACACTGTGGCTATGCCATACCTCTCTGACCTCTGGCCCGGTATATACAGGCTCTGGGCGAACAGGATCAGTTGATGGTAGTATGTCAGCCAGCTCATCAATTGCATCCACATCAGGTCCCTGCGCATGCAACACAGCTCAGCACACTAGAGCAAGTGACGTGCTTTGCAATGGAAACCTGCACTGTGTTATTATTTACCTCTTTGGCTCCTTTAACTGCCGTGGAGGGAACCTTTGCCTGGACCTGCAACACAGATTCAGAATTTGGTCATTTCCACACAGTTTATACATGATGCCCACCCCACACCTCTGTAAGATTAAGAGGCATGTGGCCATGAAGAATGTATGTTGTGTGTGTGTGTATATATATATATATATATATATATATATATATATATGTGTGTGTGTGTGTGTGTTTTTCTTGTATGGTATCTTCACTGACTGTGATGTTGCAAAAGTAATTAAGTCTTATGTCCTCTAATAACAACCTAAAGTTGAAATTTTGAATTTCAAAATATTCAAATGAGTGCAGTAAAAATTAATAAATTCTTTATAATCTCAGTTAAAAAAAATCAATCAAATAAGTTTGATGAAAGTGAACAATTCCTGTTTACGACATGAGCACTTTAGTTTTGTTTATTCATTCATTCAACAGAGAGAGCAAGAGAATATTCAATGCAAAATCCTTACTGCACAGAAAATACAGAGCATCCGCCGCACTTGGTTTTAGGACCATCTACCTTTGTTTGTGTTGGTTTCACTTCTTCCTTCTTTCCTTCCACAGACACCTTTCCAGCTGCAGCTGCGCCCGCTGCAACTGGCTTTGATGTTTTAGCAGGATCAACTTTAGGAGCATCAGCTTTGACTGCTGTGGAAGCAGTGGTGCTCTAAAATACAATGAAATTCAATTCTATTACAGGCCAAGTTCATGTCAAGCAAAACTGCAGGTCCACTAGATTATACGCAAATTCCGTAATATACCCAAATGAACAAATAAAAGACAGGAAGTGAGGAGCAGAAAGCCTCCACCAATTGAATGACATTCTTCCATCTAAAAGTGTCAGCGGCAGTGTTGTGCAACGAAACTAAGGTCAGAAGCCTCATGAGTAAACTGTATTTATCTTCTGTTCTTTTGTTTTTTTGCCCTCACTGACTCACATTGATGATGCATGTGGTGTTGCAAATGCACAGGCCTTCACTATGAGCAAATGCAACAACAAGTGGAGGCATGCTGAGCAAAGAAAAGAATAAAAGTCCTTTGTTCCTCCCATGCCCCAAAAAACATCATCTTCAAAGTAGAAAAGGAATTCCAAAGCATTGTTTTTTCTTAAGAAACTCTTAGAGCTAATTAGGTATCTGGACAGTCTCAAGTGAGGACAGCCACAAAGCCTGATAAGACTCTGCAAAGACGAAAAAGAAGAACGAAAGGCAAGCAAGCCTTGATTGATACTGTACACCTCAAGACCAACAGGGTGGCAGTCAGGTTTATACCTTAGCCGTGTCCTTAGGTGACTCTTTAGGTGCGGTCACAGAAGTGGCGGTGGGAGGAACTGTAGGTTTGACTTTGTCTTGGGAGCTAGGTGCAGTCTACAAACATGTAGACAAACGATTACTCAAAAGCACAAAGGAAAAAGGGGCATGTAATGACACTGTGTCGAGTCTTAAAGGGTTAGTGAAAACAAAGCTTAAGAAACTGTACACTGATCACCTGTCAGATCAGTCACAGTTACCCAGAAGATTCCAAAATAATTTCAGGATTGACACTGATGACTGTTGATCAGTGTAGGTTTAGATGCTGGTGCTTTTTCATGCTTTAGTCAGTTAAAGACAAAATAATAATAATAACATACAGAACTGCTGCCTTTTTTTAGACTGAATTTTAGTCTTCCACACAGCTTATTATAGCCTCGGCACTAGCTTATGAACTTTCGTGCCAGAGAATATTCAAAAACTTCACACACAGTTCACAAGATCTGTAATAATTATTTAAAATAATTTTATTACTTAAACTGATATTTGGATTTAAGTGGGAAAAAGCACCGGCTGGAGTTTTGGCCATGATGGCATTACCTTTAACACCTCTTTAGTAACGCCAATCGCTTCTGCAGATGACACGTCAATAACAGTAGCACTGGCCAGCGCAGTATTAGTCTACAACCGAGAAGCACACGTTTAAAGAAAGTGCAAAGAGAGTTATTCCTGAAGTCAGTAAGAAGCATTCATCCCATGCAGGTGATATTAGAACTTTTTAAAAAGGAGCCACAGTGAGAGTCCAGCTTCTGATGCACATGAATGCCCTGTGCCAGAAAGACAGGTAAGATGCTGTGAAAGGTGATGACCAAAGATGAATCCCAAAAAGAAGAGATGGCTTGTGATGAGCACACACTGACCAAAAGATGACCAAAAGAAGGAAGCAGAGATTCATGTTAAACACACCAAACAGCTCAAAGCCCACTTTTAGCTAGACATTTCAGATTTTGTCTACCTCTGGTTTGCCTTTAGGTGTCTCTTTCCCCACTGCACCAACCGTAGTGCTTCCTCCTGTTGTGGTGGTAACCACTCCAGGCTTTGTAGCCATCGCGGATGCCGATGATGCCGACTGCAATGCACCCAGTATGGAGAAGTTGATCATCTGCATTATTTTTTACAGCTCTTTGGAGGCTAGCATTTCCTGTGTATAATGTTTATGACATGGCTTTGCACCCTTAGTGAAAAGTGCTACTGTAAAATATCTAATCCTGACATCGTCATTTGAGTGAGTTTGGCCTATAATTAAAAGTGAGGCCGACAAATCTAACGACTGTATCTGAGTTTGTAAACTTTCATACTTATAGACTCAAAATAGTGAACATTAGTGTGTTCAAACACAAAAGTATAGCTAGATGAAGAGAAATACAAGTCCCCGGGATAGTGTACAAATTGGGGTCAAAGGTTGAGTATGGCGCACTGTGTCCCCTCAACAGTTGTGATCTTGGCTACGTAGCTGAAAGCATAGACAGTATGAAAGACTTCAGTTTGTATAGAAATAAAATGTTAAACAACATTCGGCTTCCTCCCTCCGTGACATCAGAGATGTGGCCTAGTTTTAAATAATACTCAATAAAACATGAGGTTCCATTTGTAAAATATGGTCATTATTAGAGTTAGAAAGGTGGATCCAGAGTTGCCCATCTCAAGTCATTAGCCAGCGAGTGTGCAGTGGTTGGTTCAACACTTCACATTATATGTGTTATTGTACTGATTGGTATTTACGTGTGTTGAATTATCACATTTACTGTAGAAGAATTTCATATTATATGTGGTCAGTGGCTTGACAAGTTGCAAATGTTCACTAAATGCTGCAGCTAGCATGACAATTACAGTCAAATATGATTCCTTTTCTGGTTGGTGACAACTTGAGTCAAGACTGCAGTGTCAAAATGTGCACTGCATGAAATTGCAGTAACAAAGTATCCAAATTGAGGCATAGTAAACATTTCAGACTTTTTTTTCCTATTTCTTATAAGTGAGTGACCTTTATAGAAGTGCCATAATGCACTGGCAGGAACAGTAAGATTATATATTTGTAAGATTAATAGGTGAATATGCAAGAGTATTACGCAAAATGGAAACTGGCTTATACGGAGTACCACAGATTCTGCAGCTACGTTTTCTGTAGGTCAATATGTTATCTTGCCCACTGCACATGGCCAATTTGAGCAGCTGTCCTCCACTGTGGCAAAGCAAAAGGAAAGAAGAGGGTAATAGAAGCTCGGTTTATGAATAGGTCTAAAATAAGGCAATGTAATTCTTTCACTTCCAAATATCTGACTAAAGCTTATCTCTACAAGCCAGGCACCAAACTAGACACTGTCTAAGCCCAGCTGCTGAAGGACATGTGAAAACAATTCAGGCTGGCATTGCGGCTCTGTTCTGTTCAAACACCATCTGTAGGTAAGTAAAACAGAATAGAAACAGGCAATGAAGTGTACTATGACCAAAACGGGTTGTCTTTGAAAAACTAGTCATTAAATGACTTTGGATAATTTAACAAACATTGCAGAGAAATTAGGCTGAACAAGTGTTTAATGAAGTACAGTTTATACCAAATACATGAATATCATGGTAATTTGGGGCTTTTAATGATTTCTTTGAACTGTTCTTTTTCCAGGGTGGAATGATTGTACAGCATACATCTTTAATGACTTTGAAGAAAAGAAAAAAAAAGTTAGGTGCACAAATTTGGATTTCTTTTGGATTTTCTTTAATCCACACAGGGTCAAAATTATACAGACAGGCTCAAGTATTCACTTATATAGTGAATACTTGAGCACATATATTCACTTAAATCTTTCAATAAGTGGTGCTGAAGGTTCTACAGTGTTTAAACTTGACAAGACCAAGGCCTATTAACTTCTTACTAGTGATCATGACTGACTACAAATGGTAGTTTCTCAAAAACTGATTTGTTTGATAGCACTCATTAGATTGACCAATACTCAGAACAATAGGAAAGTCCAAGGAACTCAATGAAAATCTAAGAAGGAAAACTCTGGATTTACACAAGTTGGGAAGGTCTCTTGGAGCCACTTCTAACCAACTGCAGATTACAAGATCATCAGTTCAAACAACTGTACCTAAGTATGAGTTATTCAGATGTGCCACCGCTTTGCCAAAATCAGGAAGCAGACCCAAACTGTCACCCTCAGATGAGAGGAAATTGGTTAGGATATTCAGGAACAACCAAGGCTCAAGCCTTCCATAAACTGCTGGACACCAGCCTCACTGTCCACAGTTAAGTGAGTTCTACTGAGCTGAAAGGGTGCTGACCAAGAAAGAAGCCACTGCTCCAAGTTTGACTGATATTTGCAGCTGCCCACATGGACAAGCCAAATGCCTTCTGGAGAAAGGTTTTGTAGTCAGATGAGACAAAGACTGAGCTACTTCGCTACAATGATAAGAGGTATGTTTGGAGGAGTAAAGGTGAGGCTTTCAAATCTACTGTACCAACTGTCAAGGTGGTAGCATCACGCTCTGGGGCTGTTTTGCTGCCTGTGATACTACTGGATTGCACAAAATGGTTAGAATAAAGAAGAAGGAGGACTACCTCCAAACTCTTCAGCTTCACCTCAAATGAACAGTTTTGAAACTTGGACACAGGGGTGATCCAACAGGACAATGATCCCAAACACACACCAAAACTGGTTTTGGAATGGATAAAGCAGGCTAGCATTAAGGTCCTGGAATGGCCTTCCCAAAGCCCTGACTTCAACCCAATTCTGCCAGGTAGAGTGGTCAAATATCCAGCCAGAATTATGCCAGGAGCTTGCTGATGTCTACCAGAAGCATCTGGTTGAGGTGCACCTTGCTAAGGAACATTTACCCAAATGTTAGTGGCCATGTACGTATACGTTTGACTTTGTGTGGATTAGAGAAAATCCAAAAAACTTAAAAATTGTGCACCCAATTCTTGTTTTTACAGTCCTTAAAGATGTATGCTGCACAATCATTCCACCCTGGAAAAAGAACAGTCCAAAGAAATCATTAAAAGCCAAAAAAATACCATGACATCCATGCCCATGATGAGTGCATGTAAAGTTTTGACCACAGCTATACCTACAAAGCCATTGCTGAAGTTAACTATTTTCCACCAGTAGAGGTCATGCTATATGCTATATAACTTTACTCTCCATTAATGAGTACCTGATTAACTGATGAAGTCTTTTCACGTTTATATCTTGCCTGGAAATTATTCCAGTCAGCAACAAACTTGCCTGAATGTGTTTGTGAGCAGCTTTAATGGGTTAAACAGGGTGTTACCACCTTTGAGCTTGAATGGACGGAAAAGGAAAATGTTCTGTTTGCTACTGAGGACACTGCTAAACCTGTTCCTGCACTCTTACTGTTAGCTACAGAACTGCACTGGAACAGGAGAGAAAGTAACAATACCATATGTAGTTTAGGAAATGCAAGGGGTCAGGGGTCACCCAGATGTATGAAGATAACAAATGAGTTTCTTTAGAGAGACTGGGGGAGGGAGAGAAGCAGTTAAACTGCATTACAGGGGAATGTCTAATACCTCTGGCTGTGCAGGCTTCACAGTAGAGACCTGAGCTGCCGGTTTGGGTGGTGTCGGGCTGGACTGCGACTGCAGAGAGAAAAAAGAGAGAGTGAAGTCACACGTGCAGGGAATACAAGAAACCACAGAGCAACATGTTGATTTCACAAGCGCAATATTTGTGGAAAACAAAACATTCCATCAAGCTTTTTCTGGATAAAGCTGTAGCTCATTGTTACAGGTTCAGGCTAAGGCAGAGTCATTTTCAAGCTGAAACCTAACAGCAGGAGAAAGAAATGTAAAAGGGAAAGTGGCCACAAACACATCCACTGAGCTGCAGTCAGAGGCATTTGATTCGAGTACTACATTCCAGACTGTGGGGTGGGACTGTCGTTTGACAGCATTGAACCAACGAGACTCTTTTACCGTCATCTGTGGTCACCTTAGAAACTGACAACAGGAATGCTATTCCACAAGTTACTCTCCAGCCGATGGGACCCAGTGCAAATTGAATGCTAATATAGCTCGCATTTATCTTCACAAGAAACCCGGAGAGATCAGCCTTTGACTTGCATTGCTAAAGACTTCCCTGCAGTCATTATTCTCACTCGTGGATACTGCGAGGCAGTATTTGTTCTGAACTGCATTTCCTCACATGGAAACTATCAGTCACACTGTATCACTGGTGCTCCTCTGGATAAGCTGTAATAAAACAAGCTGTGTGACAAAGCATATTATTACTTTTTATCATGTATACTAACCAAACCAAAGTGACTTTCCTACAGTTTTAGTTCCAGAAGCCAAGGCTTTATCTATGTGTGCACTGCAGTAGTTTCTCCTTTAAAATGCTCATCTGAAATATTAGTCAGTTTTTAGCCTGTTTTTAAAATACTGTAAATCCATCTGCAAGATGGAATGTGATAAAAAAAGAAAATTGTTATATTGTTAATTGTTATATTATATTATATTATATATTATAAATCTGTGAAACTAACTCTCAGGGTCATCTATGTCTGTTTCTCTGCGCTTATTCAAAAAGGCTCCAGAAAAGCTTCAGGTAATAAAGCAGCATGACCTCCGAACTCTGAAAACACAGAGCCCATACCATTTTTCCTTTCTGTTCAGTTATTATAGTCAAGTCAAGTCACATTTATTTATATAGCACATTTAAAAACAACAAAGGTTGACCAAAGTGCTGCACATAGAGATAAACAGGGTAAAAAGGCAATAATAAATAAATTAATTAATTAAAAATTACACAATTGGAAGTCAGCAATCATCTAATAGGATGTTTCATTGCAGCCAAATGCTAAGAAAAAGAGAAGTGTCTTTAATAAGGATTTAAACTAGTCCACCGTCTGGTTTGAGCGAATATGGAAAGGAAGATTATTCCAAAGGCTTGGTGCTGCCGCTGCAAATGCTCGGTCACCTCTCAGTTTCAGCCTAGTTTTCGGTCTTTGTAAGAGTAGGTGATTAGATGACCTACAAGTGAGGCTCATCAAGGAGCTTGGAAACAACCTGCAACAATTTTGTATAGTTCTCAGAAAATGTAAATGCTCAGTAGCTCCCTTGGTATTGCAAAACAAAAACATATGCAACAGGGTACAAAATAAAGTTCATTTTGTTGCCAACTGTGCATGTAGTGCAGTATTTTGGAGGCATACGCTGATCTCCAGTTGGAGCACAGTATGCTGCAGAGCCCAGCCCAGCAGGGCACGGCAGAGAGCCTCCACCCCATTAAATGCTGCTGTTGGTTTTACATCCAACCGCATGTATTGTATGGTGCTGTATCATTGTGCAGTCAGACCCAGCCCAGCCTATTGGTGAACATTACCCTGTTTTTCCATTTGTTCATAATATCAATCAGTGCACAGTAAAAGATGCTGAACTGACAGTACATTTGTGATGGATACAGTCCTGTGATAAAAAAAAATCCACCAGTCATGATCCTCCTTCTAAACACATGTAAGCCTCTGAGTGAGTTAACCTGTCCAGCCAGCTGTGCATCCTGTTTTACAGCTACAATGAGTAGGCAGGGTGGGGGTAGAGTAAGGCTGCATGTGTGTGAATGATAGTTAGTGAAGGGAAAAAGACATATAGAGATAGAGTACATGGTAAATTACAAAACTCTGAAACATCCACATTTGGGGAAATCTGAGTCTTTAGTGATGATTGCACCTCAGCAGGATCACGTGCTCAAAGTCACGATAAGCACATGCAAATCACATGCGGCGTTTACTGCAGCATGGCTTCAACAATGGGACAGTCCCGAGGCTCAACATTTTCCCTCAAACCCTTGATTTATTTGACCTGATAAATCTAGTGGCAGAAAGAATCTGAAGACTGTCCAAACCCAGCAGGTTCAAACAATTTTTAATATTTGTTCAGCTGAGAACATGCTCTCTTATATTACTGCCTTTCACACTTTTAAAATTCAATATTAACTGTCTGTTAGAAGAGTCAACATGACATGATTCAGACAGAGGATAAAAAGGAAGTGAAACAGAGGAGGAAGTGAGGTCACAAGCAGCCACAGGGGAAGTCATGTTGCCCCGTTACTGCTGTAAATACTGAATGTTGCCAAGTTGCCACAACTTAAATAGCCAAGAAATAGATGAGCTGTCCTGCATGCTGATATTGCATGATGTTTCATTTATATTTTGCAAGACAAACTTGCATGTGAAACAGAACCCCACCAGCTTGGATGTTTTCATGACAAATTATGAAAGAAGGGGTCAAAGGGGCAGCACAGCAGTGCAGCATTTACCACTGTTACCCTTAAATTAAACAGATAGGAAAAACGGATGGACATTTAGAAGTCGAACACTCACTTTGACACTGGTGCTAACATACATGAAAGCAATACAAGCTAACCAGCTGATGGAGGACAAAATAAAGACCCTTACAGTAAGAGGATCTGTTGGCTCAGGTATGTTGTAAGCCGCTCTGAGGGATCACTTTTGGAACATCTCATGGGAGTGATCTGTTCCCAAATGAGAATTACCCCAAATCTGTAGAGCACAAGAGATCACTGAATGCTCTAATGAGGAAAAAAAAAACTTAAGTGGGATGTTGCATAGTTGTGTTAGACAGCACTCTCTCATCTTCAAAGGACAGCACAGTTTTCTTCCAGAGACTTGAACAATCAATCTGTTCTGGTGGAACCAGTTTTTAATGGTTTTTCCTTTAATGTGTCTGTGGTCTTTTTTTTTTTTTTAACTTTTTATTCATAACATTTTAAACAATATACATCAACAATAACATTATGAGGTCCGGGGATGATTAAAAAAAAAGGGAAATAATAATTCTATTACTCAGGTACACATAGGTTTTAAAGTGCTAACGACTTTACATCCATTCTATGTTGGTGTACTGTCACTGTGTATAAGGCCCTGCCATTTCTTCCAAGGTCTCTTACCCAATTCCCCCTGTAGTCATAGATTAAAAGTCATGCACTTCATCAGCTTAATGTTTTCCACTATGGATATAAAGAGGCTCATGGTGGGTGGGTCTTTGCAAAGTCAGCATTTTGTTATGGCCTTTTTAGCAGCTACTAAAAGGATCTTTAGAAGATAATGTTTTTGAGATTATTTTCTTTACTTCTGTCCAGAAGGGCTGTATAGATGGGCAGGTCCAGAATATGTGTCCATGGTTTGCCTCGACTTCCCCACAGTTCCTCCAACAGGATGCAGACGTAATGTGTCTGTGGTCTTTGATTAAACATGGGAATCATTTAAAGAAACACTGAAAAGCAGCTTTATTTGCATTTACTTAAATTTCTTTAGGCAATTACAGTATAGACTTCCCCCTTCTTATCTTCAAAATTAGGCCACATTTTGTGTGTCATCAGAGAAATCATACTGACCAGATGAATTACATCATTACTTTCTCAACACTTTCCTTTGCAGAAGCACACATTATAGCAAATCCTATCAGAGATCTGTGAGCTAAAACAAAGTTGTTCAAGAGCTTTTTGCAATATTTGCTAGGTGACACTATACAGGTCAGAACTAATTACATGTTTTCAAGTCACTGCATGAAGTATTATCAGACCCATGTGCTTATGTGTTTATCTCACGGGGGATTCTCTGTTAAAACCACAGGTGACTCATCACCACTACAAAACTCTGACATCTCTGACAGATGCCAGTTAATATGTCAGGCAGCACGGCCTGCTTCTATAATTTTAGAGCAGGCAAACAGACAGACGGGTTAGTTCTTTTCCAGTCCATTAGAGGAAATAATGCACTGAAGAAGAAGAAAAGAAGCTCAATTCATCAGTATAATGACTTGTGCTGTCAGTATCAGATGATCATAAAAGATATTCGTATAAAAAAAGAAAAAGATTTCTTCTAAAAATGCAAAGCGATAAAAGGAGATATCCTCCTGAAGGGAGTCCATCTTTAATATTACACAAAATGTAAATTCAACATTGAAAGACCTGCTACAAAAAAAGGGGAAGGAAAAAGTGTTACTTATACGAGCAAATGAACGAAGATGTTGATGACTGAAAGCCCTAGGAAACAAAAAAAGTATTTACAAAGAACCAAAACCCAAAACCACCAACTTTAACTCAAAGTAAAAAAAAAAAAAAAAAGAAGCATGAAGCTGTTAGAAAAGATTTTGTGGATGAGGCCTACTCACTGATTTAAGTCTCTGTGATTTGTGATCAAAAACAAAGGTTTGCATGGAACCTCTGTGTTCACCTGAGACCTACCCAAACTCTCACAAAGTCTGCCATAACTCCAGACTTCTGCATTCCTACATTCCTCATGACTCCTGTACAGCAGCTCCAGACACACCCTGCAAGTATACACACACTCACTGGCCACTTTTTTAGGTACACCTTGCTAGTACTGGGTTGTCAGATTTGCTTCTCCCGTTCCCATTCCATCATGTTGAAGAAACTAGTTTGAGATGATTTGACCTCTGGTGACATGCTTGAAGCATTCATCAGAAGGAGGGTAGACTGTGATCATAAAGGGATCAACATGGAAAACAATATTCAGGTAGGCTGTGGTATTCAAACAATACTCAGTTAAACAATGCTCACACCAAGGAGCCCAAAGTTTCCTGTTCTTAGCTGACAGGAATGGCAGCCTGGTGTGGTCTTTTGCTTCTATAGCCCATCTGCTTCAAGGTTTGATGTGTTGTGTATTCAGAGACGCTCTTCTGCATGCGCTGTTTTTAATGAGTGGTTATTTGTGTTACATGGCCTTCCCATCAGCTTGAAGCAGTTGGGCAATTGTCTGACCTCTGTCATCAACAAGGTATTTTCACCCAGAGACCTGCTGCTCACTGGATATTTTCTTTCTTTTGGACCATCCTCTGTAAACCCTTGAGATGGTTGTGCAGGAAAATCCCAGTAGATCAGCAGTTTCTGAAATATTTAGACTAGCCTGTCTGTCACCAACAATCATGCCACGCTCAGTCACTTCACTCACTTTTCCTCCCCTCATAAATCCACTGAGTTGCTGTCATGTGATTGGCTGGTTAGATATTTGTGTTAATGAGCAGGTGAGCAGGTGTACCTAACAAAGTGACAGGTGAGCGGATACTACAAGCTGCTTTAAGTACATAATTCACACATGATGCCATTTCATATTTCATCCAGAGCAATTATAATGTGCATTCTGGTGTTGCTAGCATGCATTCATGCTCTAGTCCAGTGGCGTGCCGAGGCAAGTCCATGTGTGCCTTGGAGCTTTGTGTCAACCATACATTGTTATTGTTGCAATATACAAAATGAATGGAATTTTGATAAACTGTATTTTTAGGCACTTATTTTCTAATAGAGACACTGAAAATATTGTTTCAGAACCCAAGTCTGTTTGCTGATTTTCAGCAAAGAGGATTATGAAATTCACAAGAGGGGAGAACGACCACTTTCTTAGGTAAAACAAACCACAACTAACCAACGTACCACAGAAGGAAAGGAAGTAGCAACCAGTCATCCCACATTTGGATCAAACCTGAATTGTAGTTGTTTTCTACAGACCATATTTAGTTTTGCAAAGCAAAACTAAATACTGTATGTCCAGATAGTGCCTTCATCTGACAATGCAATCAAAAGTAGAACTGACAGTCAGGTGTACTTGCTGTTCTGTCTGGGCTGAAATTTTTGCTTGTTCTTTGGTGTGAATATGACACAGAATGTTTGAAAACCACTGCTCAAGCCACTAAAAAGTGCTAAAGTCTGGCCATACCTCCAGGCTAAGCCTCTGCATATTTTTGCAGAGATTGTTTTTCCTGAAAAAACTTAAACACCATACTTGAGGCTTCTACCTGCATTCAGGTATAATTAGTATCTACTGGTGTTTTTCACATTAAAATACAAACAATTTATTCTTAAGCACTGCAAATCAAACTAGCTGTAGCAGCTGCATGAAAGAGCAACTAGTAGACAATAACTGGTTTTCCAATTTGAATAAAAATATTTCCAAATAAAATGACACACCACATTGTTGAACAAAGGCTAGCTAAAAAGAAGCTGGCAAGATCCAAGAAGTTTGTGATTTAAGCGATGTGTATTGGGTTGATACAGGGCGTGTTTCCCAAAAGCCAACAGTGAGGGTGGACGTTGAGAACAGGAATAACCTGTGATGTATTCTCTGCAGTCATTATGTGCGGTTATGAAGCGTGTCTATCTTTGGTTTAAACTGTGACAATGAAGTCATTTCTGCAGCTCATGATGCTGCCTTCTTAAACAGAATTGTGTGTTTCTGTTATTATGCATAGCAATGCATACAGATAAAATAAAAGTGTGCAGACAGTAAAAATAATAAATAAAAACCAGGGGAGGATCATAAAAATCATGCAGCTTTCCAAATTCATTTGAAGCATGGAAAAGGGTCAATAGTTAGCATGGATCTGCTGTGTAGGGGACGTATTGATTTTGTCAGACACATACGGCAGAATGGGACTCAGTGCAGGAGTAGACTGAAACACAACAGTGGATATAAAGTGGTAGATATGAGATATAAGATATAAATTCAAATGTTCATGCAGTGAAGCATGTGGTTAAGACCAAAACAATAATATAACAATTAAAAAACACTCTATGTGGGCACTTATCACATGATCATTTTCCATGTGACACACATGACAAATGCAAACACTGACACACTTTACGTGTCCATAGATAGAACCACAGAGTAAGCAGTGAGGACACTGACTGACGTAGCTGATAACAGGACACCAGTAACATCATAGTCATTCTGAGAGAGCTAGGCACACTGCTGGCCATAGTTTGCATGTGGCCAAAATAGGTGCAGGACTTTAGCTCTTCAGCGTTTCTGACACATGACCTGGCAAAACCAGTGACAACGCAGTAAGAGTGGTGTACTGCCATTTGAAACCAACGGGTTTTGGTAGTCATTCACTTTAACACGACAGGAAACTGCCTGCGAGTTTGAGGTTTGCTTGAATCTTTGTCTGCTATCAGACATGAATGGTAGATGTACACGCATAAAATGTCAAGACTGCACTCCACATTATGCATTTGACACCGGTGACGAAACAATGCCATATGCATATCCAAGCCCTATTTCACAACAGGGACTGTAGCTTGGCCCTCTTATGAAAACTGATGACTAATCCTTGCCCCACCCAACAGACCACAGACACGCACATGTGAATATGGCTGGAAACAGCTCTCTGCTACAGCTGTTTTAAAATAGAACAGGCAACTTGTGGAAAATGGTCAGTAGTGATAAGGTGGATCACCTCTGCTGGTGGTGGAGGTGACGAAAGCTGCACTCAGTGTGACAGGAAAGAATGTGGAGCAAGATTGTGAAAGTTAAGCTCTTTAGTTTTAGCACAGAGCTGCCTGAGGAGGAATATTACTGCTGTCTGGAAGATTTCGAGAGCTGGGCAAAATCAGGAGCAATGGCACTGACTAAACCTACAGGACTGTTAACAAGCAATCTGCTGTGATGGGGTGGTAATACACCAATGTCACATCAGTGAACACCAAGAGAAGGGTAGCCATGGCTAACGAGAACTTTACTAAGGATAGTTAATTCTTAATCAAACAGGACAAACAGAAGAACTAGCCCTGTGTTTTACAGTCTTTATACTCTATTTTTCCCCATCAGGTCCATCGTATCACATGTTAACACTGAGAAACAGAAGCATGGATAGAATTACAATACTGCCTAAAGCCATAAAGAGGCAGTTGTGAAGCTCTAATGCCATGGAAAGTAATGAAACATTAGTCCAAAACACCGCTGAGTGTTCACTGTTTACATGGATCCCAGTTTTTGTTGCACTGGCAACAACTGGTCTCGAGGTCTTTTTGAGTGAGACTAACACAATAATCTTTAGTCCTTCGCCAACTTTCCTTAACTTGATCTTTAAAAGGAAGCTTAATCACCACAAGATGGAGGATCACATGAGCGATAAGCTCCCAAATGCTGAGCTGAACAAATATTGTGCCACACACCAGCCACGAAAGTGACCCGACAGGTATCAAACAGGAAGCTTCTCCACGCAAGCATTTACAAAGCAGTAAACATAAAGGGAAATACCATCCAGATACATACCATAGGTCAGATTGCGTGTGTATCCTCTTTGAATACTGCTGTGAATACTAGAGGCTCTCTTTAGGCTGCCTAATCTCACACCGCTGCTTTAGAAACACTTTAGTCTGTACTTTATGTCATACATATACACACATGTAAACACACAAACCAACACACACCCAGCAGTGAAAAACTTGCTGCTCCACCCTCTTTGAATCAGCACAACAAGACCCTGC
This sequence comes from Pterophyllum scalare, assembly GCA_024447675.2. Taxonomy (NCBI): domain Eukaryota; kingdom Metazoa; phylum Chordata; class Actinopteri; order Cichliformes; family Cichlidae; genus Pterophyllum; species Pterophyllum scalare. The sequence continues at coordinate 35,820 of JAMQGT020009087.1, read as the reverse complement.
TGCACCAGACTCCACCTCTTCATCCACGGGGCAGAGCAGGCTTGGTCAGATTGGACAGCTGGATGCATAAGTCCCACCCACTGCTCAATGCCTGCCAGGAAAACTAAATGAGAAACAGTGAGGGAGACTCTGGGCTCAGTACTTAATACAGCTGATGCGGCTCAGTAGCGGACATGATAGCCTGCATCAAGCAAGAAGAGGTGAAGAGGAGAAAGTGCTGAGGGGTGAAGCAGTGAAGTGGCAGAAGTAGATTTGCTGCAGCCGTGCTGTTTGGCAGGAGTCTGGGTGTGTTGGGTAGACTCACAACTTAGGAATCTAGACTGCAGAGCCACTCGAACAACAAAAGCCAAAAAGAAGAGAGGGAGGGAGGAGGACCCATCACACGCAGCCCAAACCACACCCTAAGACAGCCAGAGAAGAAAATAAAAATGGGGAAAAAAAGTTTTAAGGAAGAAGGAAGGAGGACACATGTTCAACGATGCTTGTTTCCTTCGCAGGTCATCAAAGTAGACCCTGGACAAAGGAACAGACAGGAAATACAGGTTACACAGGAATTTGGGGCAAAAAGAAAAGAGAGAGAGAGGCAATGTACCTCCCCCCTTTCTTTAAACACCAGCTTTCAGCAGCTGCAGTGTTGATTAGTTGATAAGTCAATAAGCACTTAAGTTAATCCTAATAATGTCAACTTCTTCAAGCACTCCACACCACAAAAACCGTGTCAAACATGTTAAGAGGTGAGGCTTTGGAGAGCAGCGCCCCCTTGAGTCAGAAAATATTCATGTCGATGAATCTGAAAGAAAGGAGCATTGTGTTCATATGTATCATGGAGCTGCTGTGCATGCCTGCTCTGTTAACTCTCAGTCTGTTGTTTTATGTTGCAAGGACACAAGGTTGGCCTTTACGTGTGTCATGTTTGTTTAGCCTCAGTACTATACCACTGCAGTGCCCTGTTAACCAAAGGAAAACTAAATGTTTTATGTTTAGATTTGGCATGAAATTTAATGTGAGTTCTAAAAATATGTTATCAAACGGGTGCACATTGCCAAAAATGCACGTCAAATCATACATGAAATATATTTCTTGTTCTATGTGGTAGCCGCTCTGACATAAACATGAACAGACTTGCTTAAATATCAGCCAAGGCCAGCTGACAATTAAGAAACAGGATTATCAGCTCGAATGAAGATAAACAGCGCTGAGGATAAGCATGGTCATGACATATCTCTGTATTCTTTGAGAGCCATGGTCTGGCTTGTATGTAACTGACTTTGGCCATGTTGGTCTTAAAATATCTTTTAAAAAAAACAAGAAGGCAGACTCCTGATTGTTGCACACTTCCTGCCCGGTATCTGCCTCGCTGGAATTTTTGTGTCTGTTCGAAGACCCTTCAAAATAAACCTCTAACAGCTTTAACAGCTCCATCTGACTCCAAAAACAACAGAGCCTGCCCCCTTTTCTGAAAGGAAACATGCTCGCACAGAATCCAAATGCCTTAGTTTGTAACCCCTGGTAACAATTTTCTTTGTTGACAACATCAGACCAACCCATTCATAGGGATCAACCAATAGGAAAGGTAAACTGGAGGTTTTTGGTCTGAAATGTGGGCTCTGTTTCTAGGCGAACCCACAGGCAAACTTGGTGGGAGGCTGCATGGTATCACATGCCTTAAACTAAGGCTTTAGTAAAGTCTAACGTTGGATATTTACACTGGCAAACGTTCACAGTCAAATCAATTGGAACTATACAGAGAGATTAAACTGGTACAGGCGTGTTTTGCCAGAAAGTTTTAGAGGTTATAAAAGAGCGTGTGAATCCGGTCTGATTACTAAAAGGAAGTGCCATACACAGTCTGTGCACTCAATATGAACCAGAGACAAGGAAGCATTTAAATAATGCAAATGGGAAACCAGCTATCAGTGTTTGTGCTGACTGTGCACAAATAGACAGAAATAATGTAGAGGAGAAGATTGACCTGAATAACCTGACAAATTCTAATAAAAAAAAAAAAACAGCAAAATGAATCAGACATGAGTTCAAAGTCAAATCAAAATGAAGCTTTTGATTTTGATTTTGATGATGAAACTAAAGAGAGTCATCATCAAACATAGCAGCTCTGCATCCTCTTTTAGCTAACTGTTTTGGTTCACTCTGAGGCTGCCTTCTAAAGCTCTCACCGGTGGTGTTTCCAGGAGCGACCGTCTGCAGATTTTCCCGAGGAAATCTGAAAATTGCACTTTGCTTCCAGCCAAAAGCATGACAAGTGGACAAAGTTCATAACTAGTGGATGAAGAAACTAGTCAGGAGAAAACAGCAAGCTAAAGAGCAAAACCTCTCAATCATGGGCTGATGGAGACACCAAAAGGGAGCGTTTAAAAGAATGTTAAAGAAAGAAATGGTCCTGTAAATGAAAAACTGCCTGCTCATCACCAAACAAACGTAGACCTTCTTTCATGTCTTGGGTCATAGAGCGATAAAGACTTTAACAGCAGCAGACTCTCCATTATGAGCTTCCCAGAAAGCATTGCATCAGCTCAAAGTTCCTTTATTTCTAGGAAATCTAATTAACGCTTTGCAATAACACTTTTTAATAATGTCTTCTTGTTGTGCCTGACCTGATTACCAACAAACCACAGATCATTAGGGGTGGGATAAACCCTAAATCAAAAGTGTCCAGGAAGGTATTTTAGATACCTCAAAATCACTTTCAGACTTGTATCATCCTCAACAAGGGTTTGCTTGCTTCTGCTATAATTACCTCTGCATTAGGTTATTAGTTTCTACCATGAATTTAAACTTGTGTGTTATCCATATAATGATGCTATACGTATGAGCAGTGACTCATATGTGACTGTATGCAAATCTACATCAACAAGGGAAACTACTAGATTTTTAACCAGATTTACTTGGCACTAAGATACAAACAGAAATAGATCAATGCCCTCCAGTGAAGCAAACTATAAACACCCCTTGATCTGCTGCACATCCATCCATCCATGCATCCATCCATCCATTTTCTTCCACTTATCCAGTTCAAGGTCATGGGGGCATATCAATAATCATATGCTTGCTAACATGTCATCACTGACGTCAGCTTACCACTTATGTGTCTTTATGAGGAGTGACACTGATCATTGCATCACACTGAAGTTTCCAGTAGGTGTGATGGTGCTGGGTTCTCATTACTTAGCCATACTTGTCAGGACAAATGTTATTTGGCTACAAGCACGAGCGGTTGCTGAGTAATGCAGTAAACAAAGAGGAGGATGAGTGTACTAAAAGAGGTTGGTGCTGTGAAGCAGCAAGCATTTTCTGAGGTAAAGCTCAGTCACTGGAAGTTTTCTCACAGATGCTTTTATATAAGTGACATAACAAAGGCCAGTGAGCACCGAGGAATCATGCCAAACTGACGGAGCAGTGTGAAATCTGACAGCACAAGTTTTGAAATAGCACCTTACCTACCAACGCAATAAACAGCGACATTTAATGGCACATTCAACAGGAAACCGAAGGGTAATATTTAGCTGAGCAGGATATGTGTCAACAAAATGTTCTTCTGCTCTCTTGTAAACAGGGTTTAGTACGGTGGTCTTATTCCCTCCTACCTTCAATCTTTTTAAAATGTTCTTTTTGGGGGGTTTACTGGAGACTCAGATGCCCACATGTGGCTTCAGAAGGCAGTCAGAGGTAAAAAGCTGTTTATCACATTTGAACTTTAGTAATCTGACACTGTGTATCATGATGTCATGACTTTTACTAACCACCTCAGCTGACAGTGTCTGACATCAGACAATTTCTGGCATTAAAGGTTCCTTCTAGTGGCTCTATGGAGAGACTTCTTTTGATTGGGTCATAGTTTTGTTTATCAAACATGCAAGCATAACGTAATGAACAACATTATTTACATGCTGGATTTAAAACTGTTTTTTAAAAATCATTTTTAGGAAGTGGTATAATGGTAATGTAACATAACTTCTGTTGGCAGATCAAGCATATTTTTTGAGACAGCAGAAACAAGTTGAGCAGAAGCACAACACAGAGCTGGCAGATGTCAGTTCGGTAGTCAGTCTCTTTTAGCTCTGTTTTTCATCCCACGTGCTATTGTCTATTTATCTGTTAAATGCTCCACAGTGCTGGTGAGTAGGTATTTATAGCATTTTTTTTGCTGCATGTTTGCAGCCAAAGACAACAAGACAAAGATCTCTGAACAATGAGCAGAGACTTGCTTTAAAGATCTGTAAAGCCATCAATTCTGTTTACTACATAATTTCATTGGAAACCAATTGTAAAGCCACTGCAGTGTCCTCGAATGTGTCACACCACGTAAAAAGAGGTATGTCAAAATGCATTTGTACAGTATCAGATCTTAATGGATGTGCCTCCCTGACACTGAGGAAATGAAGCTAAGTTTTTTAGTCTCTGACTTTGCTGAAATGCATGTACAGGCAAGATATAGTTTCCCATGATAATGCTGCCAGATGCCTGTGAGTTGCAAGCGAGGTTGATTGCTGCAGCCCAGAGCTGGGAAAATTTAGCTGAAAGTACACCAAATGTCCTCTGACCAAAAGTCCAAAAGCTACTGTATTTGTGTTCAGTCCTCCTCCACATTTGTTCTTTGACCTTTAACACGTAAAATGACTCAGAGCAATCTAACACAGCCCTGATAACAGAGCACTGGCATCAGGACAGCCAGACTGTCACATAACACAGTGCAATGACATTCTCTGTCAGACAAGTGGAAATGTAACAAAAGGCTGACGGCTATGACCTACATTACATCCAGCTTTAACTTCTCCAAAGAAAATAAAAAAACAGAGCACTTCAGCTCATTCCAGCTACACACCCTTTCAGATTGCTCCATCTGTTGATGCATATTATCACAGTTGAATGCTATTTGGGGTGGGGAGACAAAAATGGCTTTTCCTGTCTTTACAAAGATAAAATCAGGATACCCTTAAAAAAAAACAACCATTATTACTTTTAAGACTCTATCAGTTTTCCCTGTGGTTTAATGCATTCACCAGATTGTAACAAATATTGCAGGCCTTGGTCCAGCCTTGGTTTAATATCTCACTACAAAGAGCACACTGAACTTGCAGAGGCTGACCGGGAGCCTCATGCATTCCAGCAGAGAGAGAGAGTGAGTGGTCTGACTTGGATTAGAGCCAAGACAGTTTTCCTCCTCATGTGAGTTTCCCTTATAAGTCCTTTTTTTTAAGCTTACAGCACAGACTAGACAAGGACAACTAAACAAAATGCTAACAGCAAATGTACTTTATAACTGGGGAGGGTCACATAAACAAAACAAAACAAAACAAAACTCACGTGGATACTTTTGTTACTCAGCACATACTACTGCACAAGCACAAGCACAGACACACACACACACACACCACACATACAGACAAACATACACACATTTACCACACACCTGCTCCTCCACTGCCATATCCTGCAGGGCCGGGGTGTCCCGTGGGCCTCGGATCCAGCTCAGTATCTGGCCCATGTTGGCTGAGTGTACCTCTGAATGTGCGTATGTGTGTGTGTGCGCGTTTGTGTCCGTCAGCCTCTGCCTTGTCTGTCTGCTTGCAGCATGTTTCCCTGCAGCAAGCAGGGAACAGGACCCAGAGGAGAAAAAGGGAGGGCAGAAGGACTACACGGGGCGTGGTCAGGGAGAAGAGGAGGGTGAGGATCAGATGTGGAAGTCACGACAGGGAAGGCTGTAACTCTCTGGGCTATAACGGGAAGTTCTCTGACCATGGACTGACACTCACTTAATGAGGGGCAACATCTGAGCTCCTGCTCAGGAAGACAGATTCAGCTTTAATGCACACAAGGGCACACATGTATGGAGATATGCACACGTGAGCAGAAGTGGGAAAAAAAATTCCAGCATACTTAAAAGAGCACTGGTTTTATTTGGGCCAATATTTAAGTTACTTATTAACAAGAACACGCCTAGATATATGATGATACACTAACCCTGAGTACACACAGGCATAGAGACAAGCACATACCTATAGTAAAGAAAGTAAAGAAGAGCTTATATAACTGCCCTAGTTGCAGATTACAAATGAGAATGAAGAAAGAGGCCCGACTTCTGTATTACATCTGTTTCAGCTATCTTCCATAAGAGAAGAAGCTGAGCTTATATGTTCAATCCTATTCTGTATTGCAGTAATAAAACCTGTGAAGGATAATAGCAGGAAGTGATATTGATTACACTCTGGCTATTTCAACATCTAGTTGAGCCAAAGAAAATCTATCTAATGGGATTTCATCATGTTTGTCTGCACTAAAGCCAGAGCAACAAAGAAAGTGTGTTAAACAGGAATGTGGGGAGTGTTTCTGTGAGCACATCACCGAAGCATAAAACATGGGTGTTGGCCTTCTGAAACTTCACAGGTCTGGTCCCGTTTTTGAAACACTTTTCTTTTGACTTTTTCAAATTTATTTGTGCAGCATCACAGTTATCTGAGAAGAATAGTAGGGGGAAAGGATTTGTTTCTTTTTTAGCATGAAAAAATAAAGTCAGGAATAACGGTAATGAAAGGCAATGAAAGTGCAATCACAGCCATATCGCTGAGGCTTTACCACACCTACAGCATGAGTTCATGTGTCCCTGTGGGTAATTTATGGGTGGGGTGTGCAGACAGTACAGCCTTTGGGTAAATCACTGTGATGGAATCAGTTTGACAGCCAAGCCTTTCACGTTTGAGAGTTTTACTAGCACACCTCAACAAAATATGCCAATCATGCAGCTTATCACTGACGAGTTTCAATCGACTGGACAGAAACAGACACTCCTATTTGAGCTTCACAAAGCTACAAGTGGTGAAATGGCCCTTTAAGCACATAGGAAAGTTTAAGAATAATCCACTTGTTTTGAACATGCAATATGATACTGGCGAGGAACCAGATCAGTACTAGCTGTTTAAAAAAAAAAAAAACAAGGATTAGGGCATAACAGATTAAATCAGTCTAGATTATGAACAGGGGGGGCTGGAGCCTATCCCAGCTGACATAGGGAGAGATGCAGGGTACACCCTGTACAGGTCGCCAGCCTGTCGCAGGGCCAACACAGAAGACAGACAACCATCCACACTCACATTCACACCTATGGGCAATTCAGAGTAGCCAAGTAACCTAACCCTAGTAAGTGCATGTCTTTGGACTGTGGGAGGAAACCCACGGAGACACGGGGAGAACATGGGTCAAGGTGGAATCGAACCCAGGCCTTCTAGATGTTATTCTAACAGTGCTAACCACCGCGCCACCGTGCTGCCTGATATTTGTACTAATGTAATTAAAACATTATTACTATAGTACTCAATGCTCAGGGAGACATAAGATGTCTCCAGATCCATACTTTGCAATAATGACACACACACACACACACACACACACCCATAGGCTCTTCATAACTCATAGCACACTCCCTCTGAGACTGACATACCACTTTCAAAGTGTCATCTGATCGAGCCTGTAAAACTAGCTAGTGCACCGTGTGAAGCAAGCAGTTGTGTAACCTCCTAAAACCCAGTGTGAGTCCACATCACTTGTGTGGCATGTGGTGTTTGTCTTTGTTTCACCTGGACTGAAATGATCAGAGGATCAGCTGCTAGCGCTCTGCTCAACATATTTAACTTCAGCAGAAAATAAAATAGCTGATGTCTTCACAGACATGGCTGCTTGCAGTATACAGTCGGTAACTGGACTCCCCCACCAAGGTGGCCTTCATCTTTATATTTAGACCCACGCTGCACTTCAGTCACCACAGTACTTCACGTATCTATAAACTCCACCCATCTCACGCATTGTGATCACCATGTTCCCAGTTCCTGAATGTATGGACCATTAACAGATGTAGATAGAAAAACAAACTTGTTTTCTAAGAAAGGAATAAGCACAAGAATATTAACATTTACACTTTGTGAAAGTTGAAGATGAACATCCAGTATAATAAAGGTTATTACAGGTAAAAGTGAGGCTTAAAAAAATGGCTTTGCATGTGATTCCTAAAGTTATCAGTCACAATGAATGAGTTTTATCAATCATAAACATGTCAATTTAAAAAACAAACAAAGCGTGCAGACCTATTGTGTCTCCTCATTTTCAGGCAGCAGGTTAAAAGACAGCTGAAAAGCGGGGCTGCACTCAGCAGAGGGAGACAAACACAAATGTAGAGTTTGGTTCCCATTTGTACACCCACACTTCCAGTTTTATCTGCCCTCAGTTACTGGACAGTGTTAAAAGACAAAATTACACAACTGCCCTTTTTCACATATCCCTGTTTTAGGCTTGAGGTGTGTTACATTGCTGAAGGCACTGATTCATGGAGAAAATGAAGTCCGTACCTTGCTACAGTAGGACCCTGCAGTGGGATACAAAGCTGAAGACTTTGTACTATGCTGGACGTCAACTGGGCAAGCGTCTGCTTTTCCGTACTAAAAACACACACATACACACACACACAACAGTTTGTTAGGGCTTTGAAGGGTGAGTCAGTTTTTAGGGTTACATTGAATAGAACTTCTGGACAGGATGCAGTGATTTCAGCCTATTGTGTTGTGTTTCTTTTTTTTTCTTTTCTTTTTTTTTTTTACCACTTTTGTAATGTAATGTCTTAACTGGTAAAAAGCCCATGTCAAATAAATCTGCATATTTTATAGGATTAAGGTAATAGTTGCTCATTAGTTAACATGACAAAATGTTCATTATGGAAATTTGATAATAAGACACAATAACTGTGACTAATCTAAATCTGAGTGCTGAAGACTGTATCTGTTTCAACAGTCACACGCACTCATGTTTAAATAGTGTTTGACAGAAGGTGAGCAAAGTCCTTGCAGCACTTTATTTCATTTCTAAAGATATGCGGTGCAGCCTCCAGAGCATCCAGGAGAGCTCCTACAGTTTCAGATTAGCTGTGCAGGTATTCTGCAATAAAAGCACGCATACCGTCTATAGAGGTGCCAAGATTTACTAAGCTCTGATGCCGGAGTCAAATAAAAGGAGGTAATGTAAAGGGGAAAAAAGGAAATGTACTCACAATACTGCTCCAGTATGCTGCATACGCCATGAGGGACCAGGAGGCGAAAACTAAGGTCCGAAATCAAGCTTACACTCTGCAACAATGCTACTCTCTCCTGTCCTCGCTGCTAGATATCTTTTCTCTGTGCTTGCCAAACAGAGTGCCACTCCCAGCAGACTTCAGATTATCATCAATCGTCTTTGTCTGGGCTGTAATTTCTGACTCAGCGAGATTACCAAAAAAAATTCACACTTTCTTTCCCAGCGAAATTTCTTTTCTGCATCACCAAAGAGCAATTCAGCACTGACTTGTAAAATTGGTATAACCACCCTTCTCCCCCACCCAACACACCCACCCCCCGGAACCACATCACCCCCGACACACACACACACACACACACGTTTATAGAGGGAACTTTGTAGATCTCTCTTGTGCTTGTTTCCATCTCAGCCGTGCGCTATCAGGGAGTTTGACGCAACAGCCTGATGCTTCACTAGCTGCAAAAGTTGACAGGAAAGCCTCTGCAAGCAATAACACGACTGATTTTTAGCCGCTGGCAATCATGATGCTGATTTAAAGTAATTAAGGACTATAAATAAACTAACCCGTCCCGCGCAACCACTCCGCAAACGTTGCACCGCTACGCTCTAAAATATACACGTTTGAGCACGCAGATGGCAGTTGCTTGCAATTTATCAGATTAAATCTTTATTTAAAACTACTGCAGTTTTGTCTAAGAATAATCCGCTATGGTATCTTGGAGACTTTTTTCCACACACAGTGAAGCATGTCTATAAAAAGGGGAAACCTACCTCCTTTGGCTCCTTAGGAGTTTTATGTTGGCCATGGCCTCTCTTCTTATGTGGCATCTTCAAAAGCCTAAATGGATAAACTTTTCAAAGTTTCCTTCGTGCCCTCAGACCTCTGTGGGAAATCGGAGTCTGCAGAATGACACAGCTCCTTTGGATTTAATTCGGTTGCCCCTCCCTGAGAAAGCTTTGTGCTTAATGGTCACAGTAGCTGTCATAACCAAAAAATGTTTGAGCGTGGAGTTTATTTAAGCATGTACGCATGTAAGGTCTTGTTCATCCGCTGCTTTTTAGGGATTTATGGTACAGACTGGTCCAGAAACTAAGCCACAAATTACGCAAGTACACATTAAACTCTAATTTGATCACATGAATGAAAACATGATGTTCACTGGGCTCTTATAAGCTGAAATAACTGTCGAATAAGTGTCGATTTAGATAAACAAATGTATATCCGTACTTGAAACAAACACGCAACACATTTCTCTCAGTTTGGATGCGTGAGGGGAAACGCCCCACAACTCCAGGAAGAATTGATTCACCGCGGGGTGTTTATTTTCCCCACCTCCCAGTGAGATCCTATCTTTAAGAAGAACGATGTCGCCCCCTGCTGGGTAAAACAGGGACCGACCAGTTGGGTGAACATAACGGACAATAAAAACACAATAGACAAATAACAATAAATAGCAGATAACGGTTTGAATAAGATGGGTATGAAGTAGGAAAAAATACAAATGCTTATTTCGTTTGCTCCTCAAGAAGCGCATGTTTGATTTGGCAGACTTTTCACATTGAATGCTCTTCTTGACGCAACCCTCTCAACGTCTGCCAAAAAGTGATTTCCGGTATTCATCAAGAAAGAAAAACAAAAACAAAAACTGCGATCACTTTTTGGCGAAGTTACTTTTATATATTCTTTATTTATTATTAAACATTTCTTCTTCTGTTTTTTTTTTTTTTTTTAAAGAGAGATCAGGCCAAGTGTGCAGCGGAAGTTGCACCAGTTCAACATTACAGTTCTGTAAAGATATTTGAAGTGTCCAAAAAGTACTCATAGAGTCATAAAGAAAATAGGTAATTTCTTCATTTTATATGTGGACCATTCTACTGAACTGATTCAAATTCAGAGTTGGAATTTGATTAAAATTGCATTGTCTTTTATCAAAACTTTTACCAGATATCTGTTGCTTTGTATCTAAAGGACACATATTTAATAAAGGAAGACTCAGTGTTCAATTTGTATTTTCAAACTATCTTGTAATAACTTTACTCTCCCAAAATTTGTCACTAACAAAACATGGAATTCATTTTTAAAAAATCAGTTTTACCTTTGCATATTTTGCTTCAACCCCCCTACATAATCTACATATAATCTTTCTTTCTAAAATGAATACACTTAATTATACTGCTGTCAGAATTTTTGAGAGTTGAAACAAACAATCATTTTCAAAAAGTGTTGGTTGATAGTGAGATATTTTAAATTTTTGACAAAATAATCCATGTTTCAGTAGAGACTGCATTACTTTGGTAAAGACTATACTAAACAAAGAGTGAAAAGGGCAAAAACAAGACCCATCATGGGGATATCCTCCTGCAATTAATAAAAATATAAAATAGATGCAGACGCATTGTAGAAATGTAGAAACATTACAACCCCAAAAGACTTCAGCAGACATCTTATTACCTTCTGCAAAACTATTTTACCCTAATTTGGAGGCCTTGCCCTAAACTTTTATCCAAACAGTTTTAGTCACCCCTGGGTTAGTAAATATATAATACATATTCCATCAAAATGTTTTAAATGTTTTCAGTATTAACAATACCCATTAAATCAAATCAATTTTAAGCATCCTGTAAGAGATTGCTATTCTGTGATTATCTTTAGTATTTCTACAAGTACATCCTAGAACAAACATAAAAGTTCATACTGCACTCTCCTACAAGGGTGTATACTACATAATGTCTTTCTGTTTATATAATCTATAACAATACGCCAAACATAACCAATACTTACAAGGTATTCCCATTATATTATACCTATGTGTGTACAAGAATATTACTACATAATGCAGCTATACTACATAATCTGCTGATATCAATGCATTATGTATAACTTTACTATAATCATAAGGCAAACATGTACAAAACGTAATGCTAGCATGTTTTTTACATTTGAGCAAAAACGCTGAGCAGTAGGTATGGCTTTAATATTGCTCAATGATGAGTCATAGCCTGTACTATTTATGGCCATAAGTCATCCTTCACCAACATGATAGACAATGCTCAGCCAATCAGAAGCTGGCATCACAGGCTAATCAAAAAGGCTGCAGCCTAGAACTGATGTTACTATAAACAGACAGGCTCTGTACCTAGAAATTTGGGATTCCCCAGTTTCTCACTATCTAGATACTGCCAGCTGTTCAGTGACCTAGGTCAGTTGCTAGATATGAGGAATTCCCACTTTCTCCATTTCAATCAATAATGGTCAGGTACTTATAGCTAATGATAAAACACAATGTGATCACATGATTAGGCTAAGCCAGTCAGGCATGAGAAAGAGGCTGCATCTCATTAGTGTGTATTATCATAGCATTAGCAGCCTGAAATTCTCCATGTTGTTTACACTCTACTTAAGATAAATACAGCTAAATTATACAAAGGGTATAAACATCCATGAATATTGCATGTCTTTGAAGAGTGAAGAACACATGTGCCAAATTTCATGGCTCAGCTCCTTGTAGTTTTGGAGTCTATATACTGGTATTTTACTGGGCCATTTCTTAGTCGTTATGTCCCACTTTTATATGTTTGAAACATGAAATGTATTCTTATATATAAAAATAATTGACATCCATTTTAGTCACTACCAAAACAATCAAGTCACAACTATAACTTTGCCATATATTATGGTAGTGAATGTTTTGGTGGTGACAACTTTAGCTAACTCTTAACATGACTCAGCAACTCTAGGCTTAAAAGGACTAGTAATCACAGATCTGAAAAGAATCATGAATAAAAACATAAAAAATATCACTAAAAACAAAAACATTTATTTAGTTGTAGGACTTACATGTTTGGCAGTGACAGTTTTTTAAAAAAAATTCTGATTTTCAGATTTTGCAACACAATTACTCAAAAATAGCAATACTTCCCTGCTCACTATGTGGCCATTAGAGAGAGGACATCTGTCTTTATTGTTGGTGGAAATTTGGGCTATGTGACTGAAAAATGGCTCTCCCCTCTGGAGCATAACTTGTTTTGGTGGTGACGTGAAAACGTTGGACAGTTTATTTATCTTTTATTTTCTTTCTTTTTTGTTTTTTACATATGCTTCTTGAATTCACAACAAAACCACAAAATCAATTTGAATATTTAAACTTTCTTTTAAAATATATCAAAAAGATAGCTAAAACACAATAAAAAATTTTTTAAAAATCATTAAATCATATTTTGATTTGTTTAAATTTATATGTTAGAGTTTGTGACAGCTGCCTCCCAATAGAAATTCACATAAAAAGGAGGATATTATAATTTAGTACTATCTGAACTAAAGCTTTGGAATTAAATAGATCAAAACATGACAATATTTAATTATTTTGAAAATGTGTTTTTAAATATGGGACTGAATATGGGAATGGAGATGATCACCTGTTAATGGTGTGGCCTGCCTCTTGCCCTGTGGTAGCTCGGTTAGTGATTTAAATCACTTAAAAATGCATGTTGAAAGACATGCAAGTTAGGTTGCGTGAGCCTAAGTTGGATAAGTGCAAGAAAATGGAGAGATTCAGATAAGTATGTTAACGGTCTATTTTAGTCTCATTTGCATTCTCCATTATCGACTTGTATTAACACATTTTCTGACATCACAGATGTCAAATTAATGTACATACATTCCAAGTAATGACTGTCCTCCATAGTGATATGTTCATGTCTCTGACACATTGTTTCAGGCTGTACATACATTTAAAACATGTTTTATTAGCAAGGCAAGGGTGATTTCCACCAGTTTACACCTACATTACTGTTCTGGGTTAATCTTTGAGGACTACTGATGTGTGTATGAAGTTGTTTATTTAAAATAATGAGAAACTATCAGAAAAGGGGATTTGACTGGCATGTATAGATACAGTGTTCTTGTCTAAATTAAAAGAGTTTACTAGATAAAACACCAAAGGAGTCTGCAAATATGATTACACCGCAGTAGGGTGCACTTCCTCTCTAATCTACCACCTGTCAACACCAAGCCTTTTCCACATGTTACTTACTTCCTGTAAATCTATGTTTCCTGCATCTCGGTTTTTCAGCGCTGACACCCCTGATGTGAAGTACTAAGTAACATGTCTGAGCAACACCTGTGTCCAACACTCTGATGCCCTTTAGAGACAAAGTCCGTTTGACACCCGCACATCCTGATAACAATTTAAATTCTACCACATCCCCACATCAATGAACTGTTTCCTCACGCCTGCAAGGTGAAGCTAATCTGTCTGACACCAGCAAGACATTTTCACAGCACCCTCTGATAGCACATGACATTTGTGCAGCATTAGTTGAACTTTGTGGCCATAAATGACTGAAACAGATCCTTAACCTTTATTTTGGATTGCAGCTTAGGTTTGCTCATGTTCACAATAGCCAAAAGTTGCTTCAAAATTGTGCTCTCTTAGAACACATGTTAAAAATAACACATAATGCGTTAATATTGGGACACATTTGCTGAGTCAGCTCAGGGGCAACACGTGTTGTGCCAGATTTGACACGTGTGGGTTTTAATTTTTTAAATTAATTTTTAGCTTTTTTTTTTCTTTTTTTTCTTTTTTTTACATATGTTGTGTTAAAATTCACACAAAATGTGTTACACATGTAACAACACATTTTTTAAACACATCCTTCCTGAGAGTGTGCAACATTGCCTGCACAAAACAACCACAACTCAAAAGTCATGAAAACTGAAGTATGCAAAGTCACATCTGTCAAGCAACAGGGAGATGGAGTTATAATTGAGCTCTTTGGGCACAGTCAATATCTGCTGGATGTTTCTGCAAATGAATACATATTTAATGAGGTTGTACTCCATATACAGTTACAATTTTTCAAAAGAATAGCAGTCTTACATGCCAGCTGGGGATGTTTCTTGATAATATTGAGTTAAAATTGTATTCTGTGCACCTGTAGTATTTTCTCTTAATGGCACAACAACACTGCAGTACCTCTTAAAGACTAATACACAATTTTGGATGCATCCAAGTGCTTCATATCTGAAAATCATCCTTGTAGACTTTGGGATGCTGAGGAGTATTTACAGCACAGTATCGTTGGTTTTATCAGCATGCCGGCGTAAAAATGTCAGTTTGACTTCAGCTTAACAGTAATCGAACACACTTAAAAGCATATAATGTAGCCATGAGACACTTATAAACTTATTTTAATTCTAGTGCTTCTAGATGACTTATTGAGGTGAAGATATGTCACATGCCTGTAATGGGGTTGGCATGGCAACCATGTGTCATGGTAGAGTGTCACAGACTGCAGATTTCATTGGTTTGTGACTTGCACATAATTATAACTACTACTGTATCTTCTTACATCACAATTATTTGCTCTACAATGATCTGCAGTGTGTTTGCTGCATGACAGACTTTAGCTGAATACACTGTGAATATTATTCATTATTAAACTATTTTAATATTGTTCCTTTTTATGTACTTGAACTTTGATCTGTGGCTTTTAATAAAACAAAACATGGTCATTAAAACCAGATAAAACCTAACACTAAACAACAGTGAGAATTTGAATGAAAACGCTGAATATTGTAACCGCTAGTGAACCATGAGATGAGCGGGAAATGCAGCTGAAGTCTTCACATCTATTTGACACGCCTAATTGATTTGGGGCTGAATCATTGTGTGTCGAGGTGGCTCTCCAGCTACCTCTGCGTCAACCTTCAGCTAAAAGCTGCTGCTTTCCGTCACTGCCTGTCTGTGGAGCTGGAAAAATAATTAGCTGACGAAACACAGTTGGACCTTTGACCTCATTTTGATGAACTCATTGTGTGTATTGGTTTGGTGCATTGGTGTGAGTCTCTGCTCAGTGGAATAAGGAAGGGAGGATGAGTAACCGTACACCACTTACTGAAATACACGCACATCCCAGTGTTAAAGACTGAGGATGCAGAGAATCAATGACAACCAAGTCAAAGATTCAGTGATCTGTAATGAAACCTTGAAATAATACTGCCCAGCTTGTTCATATCCCTGCAGCTCTTTGAGTGTGTTTCTGTGCACCTGAATACACCTCTGTGGTCAGAGCAAACAGTTGTTGCTAGGTAAGGATGGATTATACTGTGGATCTGATGCAGACCTGTTTGCACACTGCCAGATGACCAAAGGTATCAGTCATTATCCTCTCTGACAAGTTTAGATCACAATGACTAACAAGCCCACTCTATTAAAAAAAACATTGTACACTGAAATTAATATGTCCATTACTGGAATATTCTTATTTTTGTGTTTTTATGTTCTTTATTTACACAGTTTATCTGACATGGACTGCAGCTAAACATTCTCTGTTATGTCCAAGATCATGGTACTTTTGCCTCTGGGTCATTGTACTTAAATGCGACCAGGGCACCGAGCACAGATTTCCCATTAGTACACAGGCTCGACAGCATCCAAAGTAGGCGATGTAATTGTTGATAATAGCTACCTGCAATCAGACAGGGCAACACAATAAGTGAACATTGTATTTTAAATCAAGAAAACAATTTTCTTTAAAAATGTGCAGATTTTCTGAATGAAGTACATTTGCAACCTGTATGCTGGTTTGGATTCATTTTAATTTACCTCTGCATAATGAGACAATTTAAGATTCACATTACATTAATTATCAGTTTTATATTAAATATAAATCCAGCATTGCTGATGATGTTTCATTTAGTTGTTAACACAACAATTATTCCTTAAACTGCACTAATTAAAGGATCTTTATAGACTAACAAGTACACCAAAAACGGTTATAAATAACATCAAATGCTGCATGGGCGCCCCTTGAAAAAAGGTTGTTTAGCATTATCTTTAAATCTCCCATCTCAAAAACTGCAGATATTTTTAAGGTTGCAACTTTGTCTGATGCATATGGATGTGTTTTTGCCATAATTGTGTTTGGTTTGATATTTACAAAAGCCACAACAAAGAAATACAATGAATTTGGTAGCTCACAACATAAATAGGTGTGTGTATGTATACATGTAAAACATGAGAATAATAAACATTTATATCATTTCAGCTTTTTTGGGGGGGGGGCACAGCGGCTTTTAGTGGAGAATGCCAGGAAATTGGGAGGAGAGAGATACGGAGGAAGACACGCGGGAAATGGCGACAGGCCGGGACACGAGCCTGCATCGCCGGCACCGCTACGCGGCATATATATGTGGTCGCCCGCTCAACCTCTGAGCCAACCCGGCGTCCGACATTTATATCATTTCAATATGCTGTGAGTGCTTATAGCAGGGAGGCGCTTCAGATGTACACCTGTCTGTGCAGCACTGCTATGACTGAAACTGCCGGATCTACAGTAACTGTCAGATGTCTTTTGAAGAGAAAGAATAAAATTGTACTTTATTGTCTCTCGAAGAAAAAAATTACAAATATTGGCTCAGGGAATTGCTGCGTCAAATCAAACTTTTGTACTATTGTACAATTGTGAACGCAATTTCAGCTAGTTTATGCCTACAATATATCTATAGATTATTACTATTGCTTAACAGCCATCTTTATGTGAAAGGGTGTCCACCTCCACCAGCTGCAACATTAATTGCTACTTATGTATCAGTAATTACATTCTTTTTACGTAAGATGATATGATGTAATGTTCAGCTAATAAACATCTGTTGTCTTATTCTAAATATAATATTGGATCCGTGCCTTCAGCTGGTGGAAGGACCATTTTGCCCTCATAGGTAGCTCTGTGCTCGCTTTAGTTTTGTCATCTCGTCCCCCTAACGTGAATCAGCGGCGTGAGCGAGGAGCTGACCGCGGTTCTGAAACCCCTTCTTTCTCTCTCTCTCTCTCTCTCTCTCTCTCTCTCGCGGTGGCGTGACTGCAGCCTGGGGAAAACGGGGGCAGACAGAGTGGGATGTTTCGTGAACTGAGACAGATTTCCTTTATCTACGTTACGAGGTGTAGCACAAAACAGACGAAGAAAACCACAGTCAGGTTCTGGGGCTATCTCACGCAGTTTTAAATGGAGGATTCGTGAAAGAGGGGCTCCGGGGACATTCGCCTCATAAGGATAAACACCAGTAAGTGAGCCATCTTAAAGGGATCATAGAAGACTTCTGTTATTGTTGTTTTCTTCCCGGTGTCTCCTCTTCCTCCTCCTTCTCTTCCTCCAGGAAAAAAACTGTGAGATATTTTTAGTCCCCCCCTCCTTTTTTTGAGTTACACCCTCTGAGACTTGCGCTCGTATCCCACCAAAGGTAGACGCCAAACTGACGTCAGAGCACCAGCAATTTGACGTGGTATCACCTCGCCACCCTCCCTCCCCATCCCGACCACACGCACACCCATGCAGCGCACAAGCCAGCCCTCCCCATCACCAGTATTTCCTCTCCTTGGCGGACCAATAACGCGCAGTTTCAATCTCCCTCCATCTCAGCCAGCGGTTTCTTCAAGAATTAACTAAAAAAAATAAAGACGCTTTATTTGTTATCACTACACGGCATTCATATCGTGGAGTTTGGGGGCTGTTTTTTTCATTGGAGGGAATCAAAACTGTTTGTAAATATTTTCTTCTCTGGTTGAATTTCCTCTGACATGGAAGTGAGATGTCGTCCGGCGGTGATGTGCTGTGTTTTTGCCGTCCTCTGTTCTCTGTTTCCCCGGTCGCTGGAGTTTTCTTATGGGGACAGACAGTACCTGAACGAGTGGGCAGTGGAGATCCCAGGCGGAGTGTCCGCTGCGGAGCCGATCGCCAGAGAGCTGGGCTACGAACTGGTCCGACAGGTAGGCACCAACGCCCAGCATCAGCAGGCATGAAGGAGTCTAAAATAAACTGTTTATTTGGCAGTTTTCGTATTTGGCATGACAAGAAGGCAACATGGAATCAGTACGATATTGTTGCAGGCTCATTTTAACGTAACAAATATCTCATTTAACAATCAGCAAATCTAAAGCAGTTGGTCAAATGGCTCATGAAACGCTAATTAAGCATGGTGCCTACAGTATAGGCTGTGGGCTCTGTTTGAACAACAGGCCAGCTCTATCAGTTATTCTGTTTTTCTTGGTAAGGCCATTAGATTGGAAGGTTATTGGTTTTATGATTGCCCTAAAGCACACACTGCATTTTCAGCAACCTGCGAAATTATAGGAAAATTATTTAATCAAGCTATGACTCACTGTTTACATACTTCTGACAGCCCATACCTGGGAGTCTGGTTTTAATTTCCTTGTTAGATGTGTCCCTGCTATTCCTGGTATTGAAGGCTGACTAATGCAGACTTATGAAAACATATTACATTAAGTTTGAATTATAAAATTCTTATTGATATGTTTGCATAGGTCTGCATTAGTCAGCCTCCAAGAACAGCAGTGGTCAATGATTGACTCATTTTCCAGGTGTAATGAATAGTAAAGATAATGTATGCCGTCTTCATCCATGCAGTTTTTTTACTACGTGCATTCAATATATTTGTCCACAGAGGTTTAAAATAAGTACAGTCATCCTCAGTGGAAATTAAATGTGATCGAGTCAGACAAGGAGCAGTACTTATGTGATTAATACAAGCTTTAATAATCTTAAAGATTGATGTAACGCATCCAAATGTTAGCTTCCACAACTGTACGCCCTTTTTCTTTAGGCATTGTGTTTTATTTGTCTCCAGTTGGAAGCATTGCAAATTAAACCTGAACACACTGTATCACAGGCAAAATAAACTATCTCACATCTTGTCTTCTTCTTTGCAGATTGGGGCCCTGGAAGACCATTTCTTGTTCAAACACCGCAGTCATCCTCGCAGAATGAAACGCAGCTCCGACCACATCACCAGGCAGCTGTCGGAGGATGATCGGGTGAGTGATCTCTTATTTAACGACTGTCTTTATCCTGGTCTCACCTTTAAATACTGAGAAATAAATCAAATGCCATCATCTATCTGTGTATGTGTAGGTGTTGTGGGCTGAACAGCAGTATGAGAAACGGCGCACCAAACGAGCGTCCCTCAGGGAGTGCAGGGACTGCTCGGTGGACAAGCTTTTCGATGATCCCATGTGGAACCAGCAGTGGTACCTGGTGAGTCCCCAAGAAGGCTTGAACACAGCTTAAAAAGCATGTAATAGAAGAAACAGCCTTAAGGTGTAACAGCAGCCACAGATATAAAACAATTTATATTTTTTTTAAAACTATACTAAATACTGAATTGAGCCTCAAAGTACAAAATATTAGAACATTTTCTCACTCACTAGAGTGCTTTAAATCCCAGATCTTGGTTGGCATGCACGCTACAAGTCATATGTTGTGTACTTTGGGTCTGGTTTGGCCTTCTGTTTGCATGCACCCAATCTGTCTACCCATGAGACATATATACCAAAGCCCTGTGAGTATGGACAGCTCCTGACAAAGCCCTCAAAGGGCCCTCATGCTTTGAGAGGCAGATTAATGCATGAACATGTTAAAAATTTTTGCTCTCTGGGCTGCAAAACAAACAACAAATACTCCCCCCCCGCCCATAACCTCTGTCCAAAGAGTAACGACAAACATGACAACAGTGAAACAATACCATGCTATCAAGCAGTTCTTGCCAAAGGAGCAATTTGCTTAATTGGTTATCCAGTCCCTCATGGAAATGAGAGGGATGGAGAGACTATAATCCAGTAGGATGGCACAGGCATTAGGTCTCAATTTACCCTGAATTGGATGTTTTAGCCTTTTGAGGCCAAGTAGTAGCATAGAACAGTAGCTTGTCACAGCTGTACATCCCCTTACAATTTCATTACTGCCATATTCACATAATGGGCATAATCACATGGATACACTTCTACCATGGCTGAATGCAAAGTGGTTACTTTTGTGGCTGCTTATATTCTTATAAGCTTTTCAGGGCACTAACGTGTAATAAAAAGACACAAATTACATTAAATAAGACACATTTTCATATTACAAAATCCAACTTTCCTTAAATGAAAAATGAACTTTTCAGATTAATTTTATTAATTTTAACTGACTAATTGAGTAACTGCTACTAGTCTAAACCCAAAAGTAAAAATAAGAAACCGTTTTTTCAGAGCAGCCCTTTTAACATGATAAAGTAGGTAAACACAGATGTCACTGAACGTAATAATTAACCAACCCTGTCCCTTTCATTAAAGTCATTAGCAAAACTGGCTTTACTTACTATCCTCTGTCAAAATGGCTATATAACTGTGTGTTGCATAAGTGCTTTAGTTTGCATTTAGGGTGAAAGAACTAAAGAGAAAGAGATACGCATTACGCTCAGTCTCGACTTTTTTGCACCTGCACTAACTGAACATGAGTCACACACTTGTGCAGAATAAGGAAACAAATTGAGATGAATCATTTTTGCCGATGAGGGATGATGACACTAATGGAATTGGCCTTAAAGTGCCGCTTAGTGTATTTCCACATCAGCCCATGTCTCTGTTGCTGCACGGCCCACAAGATTTTTCTCCTCAAGCATCATGATTTATTCACTTCCTCCATTCAGCATGGATAAAAAGCAGGGATAGACAAAGCAATGGTCTCAGCCATTATAGTAATTTTTTTTTCAGCTCCCGTGTATCCACATGCACACGCATGCACACACGCATGCACACACGTACACACACACACACACACACACACACACACACAGATAATAAGCAAAAAAGAGCATTGAATGGTAATGGAAGGTTTCAGTATGTGGTTAAAGCAGAGAGGTGCGACAGGTTACAAGATTTAATGATGACAGATACTGGAGTTGAGGTGGAGCTGTGTGGTGGGAGCAGAGGCCAGCATAATGGCAGAGAAGGAGAGCAGGGATGAGTGTCGTTATCTATCATGAGTGGGTGACTGCCTGAATTTAATCAGAGAGTGACTCATGCTTGTAGCCTGAAATTCCTCCTGTATGCATGTGTGTATGTATATGTGTGTGTGTGTGTATCCATGGCTGTACATGTGTCATTCCATATTAATTGTGCATCAGGAAATCTTTGTTCTCTGGCTTGAGTGTCCTTTTTATATATGCAATCAGTGTGGAGAGACTTGAGAAAGCTGAAGCTGTGTTTACCATTAAAATTACTGCATGGCGGGCCACTGCAAGACCCCCTCAGCTGCTATCAGCATCAACAAGTGAGTCATTTTGGTCACACTGAAATACACAGTGTCTAGCTATGTGGTATCCTGGGTGTACAAGCCGTTCTGACAAAGTGCAAGTGAAAAACATTGTGTAAAAGTGTGACAGTTGTTGTGTATTTACGCTGAGATTTGAGTTCTATTCACTGTCAGTTGCAACTGTTGATCCAGAGAGAGAGACAGAGAGGTACAAGAAGTGAGAGGACGGGATAAAAACAGGGAACTGAGGTGGAAGTTGGTGGTGGTGGTGGTGGGGTATATCACAGGGATGAGTCACATCTTGGGGTGGCGTTCTGCAGTGTCTCTGCATAATGCACAAAGAGCAAAAGAGCAGAGTTCTTTTTTTAGGCTTAACTGTCTCTAGCTCTGAATCATACTCTTCCCAAAGCAAACAGGCTTCAGCCCTGCTCCCTCTCGTCCACCCCCTGCTGATTTTTTATTTAAAACAGGCTTGGTGCACTCCACACTGTGTAATATTATATAGCCTCAGAGCTTGATTTCTAAATAATCCGACAGGGGGATTGAATACGTGTCAAGGCAGAAAAACAGTATGTTGAAACGTTCTTCATCTCTAGATGTTGTTAGGTATTTTGAGGGTTAGGCTAATCAGCAGAGTTGCTGTGTTTGAAAACACAAAAGCTTGTATTATATGACCTTCTAGTAGCAATCTGCTTTCAAGTGGCCAGTGAGAGTGAAGTAACAAAGGACATGCCGCCAATTCAGTAATGAATTTCTATAAAGGTCAGTGGAAGAACCAGGAGACCAAAGAACTTTGGCTGACTGTTACATGATAACGCTTTAAAAGCCTGGCTAAATGAAGTGGTCATAGATATTTCACACATAATCTGGCTTGAAACTACATGTGTAATTTTGTTACGTTGTCCCTGTCTTCCAGCAAGACACGCGGACGTCCTCCTCACTGCCGAAGCTCGACCTACACGTGATCCCCGTGTGGCAGAAAGGCATCACAGGGAAAGGAGTGGTCATCACCGTTCTGGATGATGGGCTGGAGTGGAACCACACAGACATCTACTCCAACTACGTAAGACACCGTTTCCATGGAGACAGCCTCCGTAGTCTGGGTCTTTCGTTTCCATAGCAACGCTGCTGGTGACACCTTGCAAGGCAGTATTAAATCATCTATATGATAATGCCTATCTCAGAGGGGCTTTATGAGTTTTAATTTCTACATGCAAAATGGGCATTTAACTGTGATGACGATTTCACTGTGAATGACTACACTCATGGATGCAACATTTGAAAACATTTGTCGTTCCTCCATGAATGTTTTGACTGTCTTGTAATTACGAGCTGATGAGAGCGAGGATGACTGAACAGAAGCTCAAAGAGGTTTCAGTTTGGCATGGTTTCTCTTGTTGAGAAGAACTCTAAAAGCTCCATCTGTGGTTTGGTTTCAAACAGTGCTGCTGCGCTCAGAAGCGAGCACCAACTGCATGGCTACAGCAAAAGAATGAAGGCGGAAGAGAGAGGGATTGAGGGAGGGAAGAGGACAAATGATGTATGACAGGGGTCGTCCACAGGGCTGATGGAAACAACTCCTGCTGTAATCAAGTTAACAATGGTTAATCAGCGAGGATCAATCAAGCGAGATCCTCATCCTCAACATTTTGGGCATATGAGCGGCATGCATTTGCATTACTTAATGGCTGTCAATTTTAAGATGACAATCACAGCCATTAATTTGACGTTAAAGCTGTTCCTATGAACCAGAAGCTGAAAAGAAGCTAAAACAGCTCAGTTTGACTTCTCTTTTAATAGGAGAATAATTTGTTTAATTGACTGCGGTTGTATAATACAGAAAAATGATGGGAATGAAATAAAGTTCCATAACTGTTTTCCCTTGTCACTCGTACAGGATCCAGCAGCCAGCTATGATTTCAACGACAATGATCCCGACCCTTTTCCCAGATATGACTCCACCAATGAAAACAAGTATGTTTTAGCACAGTAATATTCTCATAACCTCACCTGTCTTTTTTTTTTTCTTTTTAATAAAATAGAAACAAATCTGCCTCTGGTTTAGTAACAAGTAAAGCCTTTCCATAAACAGAGTATTTCTGCAGATGCTTCAGATAAATGCAGGAAAATTGGAAAACAGTCCTCACACTGGAGCTCAGTTTATTCCTGTTAAGGTTAACGATCCACCCTCTGCCAGCTGCCACACACACATGCACGTCCACACACTTTACTCTCCGTCAACAACCCAGAGCTCCTTTGTTATCAGGATACTCCAATCCAGTTCAAAGCCTCCTGGGTGAATAAGAGGCAATCAAACAAAAAACACCTCCGTTTTCAGATGATGCAGATGACCCTGTCATCACAAACAGTAGCTTCTGCTCTAAATATGAAATTCAATGAGATAAGTTAAGTAACTAAACAAGACAGTGGGCACAAGTAATGAGTTTGCTTTCTTTAAAATAACAAATGCAAATAACAGTTCAAATGACCATTTCCTGCAATATTTTCTGCAAAGTACAGAGTTTTTTTTTTTCTTTCTCGGTTGTCAATCAAGCGTGTCGTTTCTTCTCAGGCATGGCACTAGGTGTGCTGGGGAGATTGCTATGCAGGCGGACAACAATAAATGTGGGGTTGGAGTGGCCTACAACTCGAAGGTTGGAGGTAAGCGTTTTATTCTGTTCTGTTGTAGAAAGGGGGGTGGTGGGGTGGGGGGCAAGAATTTGTAGACAGCCTCCTCCTCCTGGACATTGTTCAGGAGTGCCAAAAATGAGTGCTGACATTTTTTCTACGCGCAGGATTCAAACATCATCTTTTCAGATTAAACTCTTTCACCCTTTGTGCATACTGTATCCTATTTGGGCTTGTTATTTTATTTGTATATTTATTTTTGGCTCTTTAGATTTTGTGAAGCTACACAATGCTGAGAGATTATTAAGGATTTTTGTCCAGTGACAGCAGAAACATGTTGCCCTGCTCAGCTTTAACTATGCATATATTTATTCTGTGGAATTCGCTACACCACATCATACAGCATCTTTTGCTTTGTGTGTAAAATAGATACTTGTCCAATACTGAAAACAGTAAATATAAATTTGATGACAGCAACACATCTCAAAAAAAGTCGGGACGTTTACAACTGTGCAGCGACCCCTCTTCTTTTAATGTTTTTAACCAGGATACAAAAGAGCAAAAATGGCTGGAAACATTGATTTTAGATAATCTGGCTGCATGCCCGGGGGGATTGTTGTTTTTGTTTTATTTTAAGCATGTGTGGAGGAAAGACTTCCTGATGGAGGTCTGATTTTCACACCAGATGGTTGCATAATGTCAATCTCCAAAATTACTGAGCTCCAATCCACTGAAACAATGATTTGCATATTAAGGCAAAAAATACAAAAAAAAGGAATGTGCTCCTAAAAGCAGTAGCATCTTTGAAATCTGCTCCTAACGAGAAGAGTTGTATTTATAGCAATGTAAGTAAAGAACTTTAAGTTTCTTTCTTTGTTTTAATTCAACCCTAATGAATAGCCTGAACTGAACTGATAGTGAGCCCAATAGTTTGGACACTGTGCTCTAACCTTCCCGTCTCTCTCTGCTCAGGTATTCGTATGCTGGATGGGATTGTGACTGATGCCATCGAGGCGAGCTCTATTGGGTTCAATCCAGACCATGTGGACATCTACAGTGCCAGCTGGGGACCCAATGATGATGGGAAAACAGTGGAGGGTCCTGGTCGTCTGGCACAGAAAGCTTTTGAATATGGCATTCAGAAGGTAAATTGGTAGCTTTTACTCATATTTGACATTCCTAATGGGAGTTGTTATGTGCAGCAGAAAGAGAAGGTGATTGAAGACAAGCATGCAACATTTTCTTTTCTTTTTCATGCCCTTTATAGGGCCGTGGCGGGAAAGGCTCTATCTTTGTTTGGGCATCAGGTAACGGCGGCCGCCAGGGTGATAACTGTGACTGTGATGGCTACACAGACAGCATCTACACTGTCTCAATCAGCAGTGCCTCCCAGCAGGGCCTGTCTCCGTGGTACGCTGAGAAGTGCTCCTCCACTCTGGCTACAGCGTACAGCAGTGGAGACTACACTGACCAGAGGATTGTATGTAACTACATCTGTTTGCGTCTGCATTTTTTGTGCCATATATAACGTTATCTTATGACATGATTTTCTTTTCCCTGTCATTCTTTGCTCGCTTGGTTTCAGACGAGTGCTGATCTGCATAATGAGTGCACTCAGACTCACACTGGAACTTCAGCTTCTGCCCCATTAGCTGCTGGAATATTTGCCCTGGCACTGGAACAAAAGTACACAATATTATTTGATATAATTTAAAATATATTCATGCCATGTGACAGTGTAAGTATTATGAAACACGGACTAATGTGCCTCCTTGTCCATCTTGCTCCTCAGTCCTGACCTTACCTGGAGAGACCTGCAGCACATTGTGGTCTGGACCTCAGAGTTTGATCCTTTGGCCAATAACCCTGGCTGGAAGAGGAACGGAGCAGGGCTGATGGTCAACAGTCGCTTTGGCTTCGGCCTTCTCAATGCCAAAGCCTTGGTGGACCTTGCTGATCCGGCCACTTGGAAACATGTGCCAGAGAAGAAGCAGTGTATTGTCAGGGATGATTCTTTTCAGCCAAGGTACGTAAAAATTATATACATACTTATTTTTCCAAATTAATGAGCAATAGGAGAGGATATGTATCTATATTAGCTGTATAATAAAACGTGCACACTTCTGGGAATCTCATACATGAGGTTGTAACTAGTATATACTGAACACGATCATGATTAAGTCCATGATGCAATCCAACACTCATTTTGAAAAAGTATCTAATTTTAGATAGAGAGAAAGCTTTGTTTCATTTTGCCCTGACATTTTGAATCCAACAAAGCAAACAGACAAAACCATCTGTGTTATTAAAGACGCATCTGTTGCTTTTTGATTCGAGTCATGAGAATATTAAGTCTTAAGCCCGAACGCAGGAGATTTCTTTGCAATGAAAATGAATTAAAGCTACAGTCTTTTGAATTTTATGTCAGTTCCTAACTATGAAAGTGTGTATAATTACTGTTTGTTAAACAGTAGGATTAAATAATCATATATATATATATATATATATATATATATATATATATATATGTGTGTGTGTGTGTGTG
Organism: Pterophyllum scalare; assembly: GCA_024447675.2. Taxonomy (NCBI): domain Eukaryota; kingdom Metazoa; phylum Chordata; class Actinopteri; order Cichliformes; family Cichlidae; genus Pterophyllum; species Pterophyllum scalare. Next base: position 8,483 of record JAMQGT020009087.1, on the reverse strand, counting down.
TATGTATGTATGTACAAAGAGCCATTAGCCTCTGAAGAAAGCTGATCCATCCTTCAAACTTTTGATATCACACTGTAACACCAACAGCAGCCAAGGTCAGCTAAGCTGTGTCTTCCTGAAAGTGTCCGTTCTGCAATTTGCTTTGGATTATGAGACTCAATAGCACCCAGTTTCCCCATTACCTCCAAACATCCATGTTTAATCCCGGGGATTTAGCTTTACATTTTCATCAATGCTTAGTGGGCTACAACCCCCTCCAGCTTTATGCCAGCTTGAACACGGAAATCCTTTCATTCATGTCTGGGAGAGATGGGGATTAGCTGTTTTTGCAAATGAATAAGCAAAGGTTTCCAGAGCTGCATATGCATTTTATATGTGCTTCTGATTGTCTGCATTGACTATACAGTAATATGCAATGGCAGTGGGGTGTTTTTGTTTTTTAAATCAGACCTACCTGAAAAAATGAGAAAATGTCACTTACAATCAATTTGTGTTGTCACGAGGAGTTGTTTACTGTCTTATTCACTGCTATTTTAATGCATCCCACAGGGAGCTAAAAGCAACAGGGGAGATCACTATAGAGATTCCAACCAAAGCCTGTGCAGGGCAGGACAACGCTATCCGCTCGTTGGAGCATGTGCAGGTGGAGGCGAGCATTGAATATACCAGGAGGGGGGACCTGCACATCACACTCACCTCTCCAGCTGGTTAGAGACATGCACACAAACACAAATAAACACGCGAGCGCGAGCAAAATGACAAAGCTCTCAAATAATCCCTTTGGATTTTCCCTCAGGCACCAGCACAGTGCTGCTGGCAGAGCGAGAGAGGGACACATCCTCTAACGGCTTCAGAAACTGGGACTTCATGTCTGTCCACACATGGGGAGAGGATCCTGCTGGTACATGGACCCTAAAAATCACAGATACTGTGAGTTATACATATATATGTATAGTATGATGCAAGACCCTCTTTCTACATGTACTCCAAACATAATTTTCACTGTTGTGTATATTCATTTGTTGAAAATGGTTAGCCAAAATGTTGGGTTTTTATATGTTATATATGTTTTTTCAAACCAACCTTATTCCCTTTCACAGTCTGGTCGTATGGAGAACAAGGGTCGGATTCTGAACTGGAAGCTGATCCTTCATGGAACATCAGAGAAACCAGAGCACATGAAGAAACCTCGAGTGTACATTCCTTACAATGCTGTGCAGAATGACCGCCGTGGTGTAGAACATATGGATGACATGATGGAGGTGAGTACAAGTCTAGCATAATTTAAAACTGTAGGTGAATGCCTGCAAAGGTTTGGATGTTAGGAGGAAAAATCATATGACAAACAGTAATAAGCAAACAATGGCTCAAATCTGAAGTGTAAGGCTGCAGCTGTACGACATGAAAAGATAAGAACAAGACAGGAACCTCGTTTAGATCTGGCCTGTAACAAATCAGTCATCCACTGTTGCTCACACAAATGCTTATTATTTCAGCTAAACTGACTATGTCTGCAATCCAGTGATGCAGGCATCCATATCTGCAATTTTTTAAACACATTTTCTGCTCCACAAAAACCAAAACCAAACCTTAGATTCACCGTTACAGGATTATTCTTATATCACAGTTACTGTCATGAACTAATGGCCCGTCTCCTCACTCTTTCTCCTGCTGCTACAGGAGCCAACACAGGCCCACCAACCTCAGAAGACTGAGAATGCTCAAGCCTCTCCCCCTTCTACTCCGGAGAAGGAGCCCAAAAAAGCCTCAGATTCGCCCTCCTCTCCATCTCTGGCTCTGCTGCGTCTCCTGCAGACGGCCTTCAACCGGCAGACCCCGGCACTGCAGCAGCCTCAACCCGTAGCCAGGGCCTGGAGGAAACAGCAACAGCAGCTAGGCCAGAGCTTCTCTCCTCCTACTACAAGACTTCCACCTCAGAAGCTGTACCAGGCTCTGGACATGATCAACAAGTACAGGAGCCCCGAGGACAGCGTCTACAATGACTACAGTGACGGCTTCTATAGCACCAAGCCGTACAGGCACAGAGATGACCGTCTGCTACAGGCCCTGTTTGAGATGCTCGATGATAATCGCAAGTGAAAGTCTGGCAGAACAGCGAGGAGATCCAAGTGGAAGAGACTGAAAAAAAGAATGCTGAGACCAGGCACTGGGAGAGGAGAAGAGAAGATTCAGAAAAAGAGAACTCTTCCTGTTCTGTTTGTTCCCCCAAAATGCTGCATATCTGACCTATTAACCTTCATTTGCCAGTCAACTTTTGTAAACATTTTAATTTTAATTCCTTCATTCAGTGCAAAATGTCCAAATGTGATTCAAAACATGGGCTTATTTAAAGCATCTCTGCTCTATCTCCAGGTAGTGAAAGTATAAAATCATTTCAATCAGAAGAAAAGTGGGGTTGGTGATGGTAATGGGGTTGATGGTAGCCTTTTCTTTCTTCTCTTTACTGCCCGCTGAAGCATGCCACCTTTAATCTAAGTTTTGTAATAGTACCTATATATTATCTATATATTATTTAGAGACAGTTATTGTAATATGGATTTGAAATCACTTGACATCTAAAATCTCTACATTTGAATTCAAAAATCAAATTTCTGTGTGTCAGAAGTCCTAGATGGTTTATGTGAGTGTGTTTCACACTATAGCTTCCTTTATTTACCGTAGAGGACAAATAGATCTTAATAAAATGACATGAAGTCACTGAAATCAAATCAGCCTGCATTGGAAAATGAAACTACATTTGACCTTGATTAGTCATTTGAAAAGGTTTAAAAGTGTCAACAAAAGATCTATTCTCAGGGTGTCAGCGAAGCTCAAGAGAGGACTTTTCAAGGTATTTAGAGAACTGCAGTATATTTAGTGGGACAGATAATTTAGTATAAAATGATAAAAATTATACAATATTACTAACAAAACATTTAAAATAGAAAACATTAAAAAAAACTTGACAGTAACAAATGACTAAAAGAGCACTGGAAAGCTTTTCAGTTGGAACGAATTACAGATTAATCTTCTTGTGCAATTTATTTAATTTTGTATGAGTATAATGCTGCATTAAATTAAATATTTTTCTATGGATACCTTATAGGTTATGAAATAATATATAGAGTCTCAAAGTCTTTATTTATTTTCTCGTGACACAGTTATAATTGCTACAGATGAGCACTGCCAGAATCCTGCTCTGCAACAATTGTGCAAAATGTTGTTTATTCATATTTTGTAATATGCCAACTTTAAACAGTTCTGTGAACCCTGGACACATTATTTACATATGAACCACTTGTCGGGTGTCATAAGATATTAATTGATCTATTACATTTCAGAAACTGACCAGAAGCTGTGTAGAATGGCGGCTCTGCAGTACAACTCTTAAGCACATTCATGTTGAACACCTTAATATCTGTAATACATGCGCCAACTCATTTCCATATGGTGGAAGTTGGTTTAAAGATACTAATTTAAGTGTTTATGACATGAATAGCTATGAAGTCTCTACGCAGAGTCTCTATCCTCCAGCTTGGAGCTGCCTGCCCCACTTCTCTGCCAACACAGTGACAGGAAAAAGATGATGTTTGGAAAAACGCTTTCCATGCACCCTGTAATTTAGCCATTCTTTAGTATAGCCTGTGCTGTTTCCTTTATGTCTTTGTTTCTGACTGAGACTTCAGTCCAAAGTTGTTTACATGAACCAATATTACGTTGCAATTTCTGTATGGGTGTATAAAAAAATAATAATAATTTATCGTAATAAACTGCAAAGTGACTTCTTGAGTCTGTTTGAGTTTCTGGTAGTATGTTAGGTCCACCTTGCTAATACCAGGTTGGATCTCCTTTTGCCTTCTGAGCTGCTTTAATTCAACAAGTTGCTGGAAACATTCTTCACACATTTTGGTCCATATTGACCTGACAGCATCACACAGTTGCTGCAGATTTGTCTGCTGCACATCCATGATGCCACTCTTCCATCCCACCACACCCCGTATGCTTTGGATTGAGATCTGGTGACTATAGAGGCCATTTGAGTACAGTGAACTCACTGTCATGTTTAAGAAACCAGTTTGAAATTATCCAAGCTTTGTGACATGCCATCATCAGAAGATGTCATCAAAAGATGTGTACATTGGTCATAAAGGGACGGACATGGTCAGCTGCAGCATCAATACTCAGGTAGGCTGTGGCCATTAAATGATGCCCAATTGGTACTAAGGGGCCCAAAATGTGGCAAGAAACTAACCCCCACACCATTCAAATGTTGATACACAGCAGGATGGATCCATGCTTTTATGTTGTTTATGCTTAATTGAATATGGCAGCAGAAATCAAGACTCAGACTGAACAATGTTTCTCCATGTTATGAGTTGAAGTGCAGAGAGCGAAAACCCAAGTGCAGACATGCAGAAGGCAACTGAGGGGAACTTAAAGCGAACCATCTATTGTAGGCTGATAGCAGGTACATTATACGTGAAACAAAAGATACAACTGGAAACCGAAAATTATAAACTACTGAAACCTAAAAACTAGAGAACACACTGAAGCTAAGGAATGCTGGGAAAACAAACAGGGATATAAACAGGGATTAAGGCAGGGGCACAGGCAAGAGCATAAACAGATGTTCTGACAAGGGACAAGGGGACAAGGGGAGACTGAGACAATAAATACACAGAAGGGAAATTAGGGGAGGAGGAGACAGCTGGGGAGGACAAGACACAGTTGACTGAATCACTGCAGACGAGACACATGAAACAAAACTAAAAGCAAAGCACGAGGAACAGCAGCTCTCAAAGTAAAGCAGGAAAAGTGATAACGAGGAAGACACAGATGCACGAGTAACAGTTTTGACACAAGAGGAAGGGAATACAGAGGGAGGAAATAACTTCAAGTGATGGGAACCAGGAACAAACTAAGTACACTAAAGAGAGAACACATGAAACAAGAAGCAATAGAATATTTAAACAACAAGAAAGTTCAAAAACTCAAAAACACTGGGAAACTGGCCGAGGGCCATGACACTCCAATCTTTTATTGTCAAATTTTGGTGAGCCCGTATGAATTGTAGCTTCACTTTCCTGTTCTGACAGGAGTGGTTTTCTGCTGCTGTAGCCAGTTTGCTTTAAGGTGTAACTTGCTGTGCATTCAGAGATGCTCTCCTGCACACATTGGTTGTAATTAGCACTTATTTGAGTGACTGTTGCCCTTTTATCAGCTCTAAAGCAATTCTCGCCATTCTCCTCTGGCAGCTGCCATCAACAAGGGATTTTTGTCCAGAGGACTGCCACTTGCTGGATATTTTCACTCCAGAGATGGTTTTGCAGAAAAATCCCAGTAGATCTGCAGTTTCTGAAATACTGAGACCAGCCCGTCCGCCACATTCAAAGTCACTTAAATCCCCTTTCCTCCCCATTCTGATGCTCAGTTTCAACTTCAGCGGGTTGTCTTGGCCATATCTACATACCTAAATGCCATGTGATTGGGAGCAGTTGAATAGGTGTACCTAACAAATTGACCAGTGAGTGTATGGCTAAACTGACATTTTGCCCAGAAAAAACAAGCAGTGGGTGCAGATTAACTAGAGTATGTACTTTGAATTTTTCTGAAAGTCTTTTCTTTCTTTTTTGAAACTCAAAGTGAACATTTATATTTTTCTTAATGGAAGTGATAGGTCTACAGTGCAAACATACATAAGTAGTTCTTGCATTACAAACCGGTACAGACATTTATGGCACCCAGAGGCTGAATCAAAGACTCTCTTGATGAATTTCCTTTTCAACTGAAGTTACTAATGTTTAGTAGTCAGTGCTTTCAGGTGCTCCCTTATTTTCCAAGGGGAAATTCTCACAAGCAAAAGAGAAGCTTCAAAAGTTAGATATATTATTCTTTAATATTATTTCCTGTGTTAAAGTTAATCATCAAAGATAACTAACAATTGGGACACGTGTTATATCTGCAACTATAAAGAATTTTATGTAGTACTACTAAGTTGTGTATGATTTAAAATTTACATAGTGATCATTTCTCAGTGTAAAGACCAAAGCACTCTCTGCACTGGAAATAAAAATGATTTGTGTTTCTGTGGCCAAAAATCTCACAGTGAAACGTTCACAGTAATTCCAGAGTAAATCTGTAAATCTGCTGAGAAAACAAGATCTGAAGGGAAATTAGATTTCCATGAAATATCTGACTTTGGGTGTCTAAAATTTATAATTTATTTTAATGAAATAGACTTACTGATTATCCTAATAAGTACTACTCTGTTATTTGAACTGAAGGGGGGGCACTGAGCTGCATATGTACAGTGCCCAGATTTATGTGCTAAACTGCATAAACAAGAATTTAAACCCATAATCCCTCAGATACTTAGTTGAGTTACTTTATAATAACTCTTTAATTGCTTTTTATTTATATGAGAGTGACAATAATTTATCTTATTGGGTGATACTTTTTCCAACATCTGAAGTGTGCTTGACATGCAATAGCTTCAGTCATTGTATTTGATGTTGAATACTGCCACCTTGTGGACTAAAAGAGTAAAAGAGGGTTTAAAAAAACTTGTTGATGCCTGCTCTATAATGCGGTGTATTTTTCTCATCTGTGCAACACTTGAGGTGTATAAATGAAGTTGAGGAAGCTGTCATTCTATTTTGAGTACCTTTACTGTCTAAACATGGGTAGAAGGAAACAAGTGTCTGTGTAACGCTACCGTTTAATGGTTTTCTTTCCTTGTTTTGTGTCTTACTCTCCTCCCCTTATCTCCTCCCTTTTCCCTCTGTTCCCTTCACATCTGTTTGGTATTTCTCCAGAAGAAAATACTGCAAAAAGCCTTGAAGATAATGTGAAAGGGGGAGCGTGATCTAAGGTATGTGAAGAAAAGGAAGCAGAAAATATTGTAAAAGCAGCAAGAGCGAGAGAGAGAAAGAGAGAAAAGGAAAGATGGGGAAAAGTGAGAAAAAAAATCACTGACGGAAAACAGTGAGTTAAGCAGCAGATTTCCAGGAAGAGTCAGAGTGAGCAATAGAGAAACACAGACAGAGGGACAAAAATTGTGTCCTCGGGAAAAGCTCTGCGTGTTTATCCACCAGCAGGTCACAGTATGGCACTGTTTCCTTTCTGCAAGGCGTCATCAGGTTAGTGCAGTCTCTCACGACCACTGCTCCACCTCTGTGACTCCTAGCATATCTTGTTCTTTATGCTTGAACTCTCACTGATCTGTGCTGTATTCATACATGCTAAAACTCAGTTAATTTTAAGACAAGTAGATGTGGATAGAGTGAAGCAAAACGGCACACCAAAACCAGTGTTTTATTTTTATTCAAATGTGAACAAAATGTCCAGGAGGACAAATTAAGTTTCGACCCTGTCATATGATACGACACAATGTTAGTTTTATCAGATGCAATTCTGAGTAATGGCTGTCTTTCTTTGTAAATCTCTGTCACTGTCTTTTCCAGTTGCTGCATCTGTGTGTTTGTCTTTCAAACAGGGCCGGTTAGAGTGCAGCAGAATACAGCTAGTCCTGTGCTGTTTTCTCCTGTCTCTTATCGTCTGTAAGTGCACAGAATAATATGTTCGGCTCTACCTCTTTGTGTAAGGATGCTGTATGCACCTAGAAAAGTATACAGTAGAACCTCATCTAGTTTTAGAGTAACCTCAACTGAGCTGCATGCTTACGTAGGACACATGCTTTTAATTACCTTACCTCTACTGAAAAATATGGTTTTGCATTTGATTCACTTGGAACAGATTGTCATAAATCAATATCTCCTCTTAAATATTCCACACACGGTAAAAGTTACAAAGTCAGTAGTATATAAGATCAGCTGTGTACTTCACAAAAAGTGTCAGTGTTTAAAAGAGTTCTGGTGTTTCCTACTCAGATTACCTTCATGGACGTAAAGCTGCTCTCAGCATACGCTCGGCTCATCCTATATTTCATCCCTTGGGAATGGGACAAGGGAAGAAAAGTGACAGACATGGCAGTGGTCAAGGGAGCAGAACCGCTAACACCTGCAGAGACCCCATGGGGTGCTCCTTTGGTGTGGGGTGACAACCGTAACTCAGCCCAGCGCAGAGCTAAATTTGTGCAACGGTATCTCGCGCGTAGGTCTGCTGGCCCTCGTGGTGGGACTTACGCCCAGTTCATCAGGCGTTTCCTCTCTTCAGCTGAAACCCACTTTCTTCCTGGTCAGGTGGTCACATACTACATTCTCACAGATAATCCACGTACTCTGGATCCCCCTGTCGAGCTGGGGCCTGAGCGAGAGATGAAGGTGGTTCCTATTGCCGAGTTACCCGGGTGGGAAAGGTTAGTGTTGCCGAATGGCCCTGCTTGCCGATGCCATCAGAGACCCAATTGACAGTGAGGTTGACTACATCTTCTGTGCTGATGTTGACCAGGAGTTTGTTGCTCCTGTGAGAGGAAATCCTTGGAGACCTGGAGCAATACGTAACTGAGCCAAGCAGAGTACATA
>JAMQGT020009084.1:0-67593 GCA_024447675.2 Pterophyllum scalare | reverse complement strand
TATTGCTGAGTGAAAATATAACTTTAAAAAACCTGATTTTTGTTTCTTCTTTATGACGTGCAAACCCCTGTTGGACAGTTTTCAGTGTGCCATATGTGGGTTTCAGAGTATATGCTAACAGTGTTACAAAGGCTGTCCCTGCTGTGTGCAGAGAGGAGAATAGCCACTTAAACTGGGTCATCTGGAACACCAACACATCAACCAATTATGGCCAATTAATCCTACTATCTCTGCTCTGGATCTCGCTATTTAACTGGCCTGTTCTGCTCCATCTGACAAGGATTCACTCTGACAACTGGTGTACTATTTCTTTCTCACACACAAGGAGCACACATAATTGTAGCTGCCCAAGTCTCAGCCAGGCTTTGCTTTAAGAATGGAGCTGATATACATTGGCAGAGAACTCTACAGTGTTTGGAATCCCAAAGAAACTGCCAGTAAAATAAGCAAACATTTTGTCAAGTAAAGGATAAATGTTACTGTTACTGTTCAGGTATTTATTAATTAGATATCGACCATTAACCCATTAGGGCTGGGGCTAGCTGGTTAGCATCAACTGGAATTTCAAAATATTCACTTGCAAATCTAGTGGATGATAACCCCCCCCCCACCCCCCAAACTGGTCATGGCAAAATGGTACCTGCCCCTCCTTCAGCCTGCTTGCCTGGAGGATTCTTCCGTCAAAGGTAGTTTTCATTCCCGCTGTTACAAAATGCTTGCTCATAGGGGGTCGTTTGATTGTTGGGGTTTTATTGTAGGGTCTTTACCTCACAATATAAAGCACCTTGAGGTGACCGTTATTGTGATTTGATGCTATATAAATAAACTTGTATTGAGTTGAATTGAATTGAATTGTATTTCACTGAACTGAATTGAATTGAAAGATTTCATGGTGACAGAAAATGGCAATATTGAGCTATATATTCTAGTCCAGTACCACAGCAAGTCACTTTAATCTATGAAATTCAGTAAAGTAAGTGTACTAGTAACAACCACAAATGGAGAACCATGTCCACACAAAAATCACAACACTCAAGTGATCCAATAATGTGGCCAACTTTTCCACCAACACTAAAGGTTACAGCACAAAATACTGACCTCGTAATTTGGCATCCATTAATATTGATAGATGCACACTAGGGCTGCAACGATTTGTCAACATTGTCTACAATAATCGACAATAAAAATAGTTGATGACGAATTTAATTGTTGTTAATAGTCATTTTTAGTCATGGCGGCTACTGGTGAAACAACACGGCGTGCTAAACGATCCAAGGTTTGGGACAATTTCACCCTCGATAAAGGAAAAAAATGGACCGTTAAATTTATATCAGCAGCTAACTTGATTCAAATTTTTGAATGAAGTATCCATCTTCCATGTGTTTACTACCACATTTTAAATAACCTTATGCAAAATGTAAAAGCTGATAACTAAATAAGTGCCATTTCATAATTATGTGATCCATAATCCGATTAATCAATGACTAATCAACTATCAAAATAGTCATTAGTTGCAGCCCTAATGCACACAGGCATGTACAGAAATAGCTGTGCATACACTACATGGGAACTGCTTCAACCACAAAACCAAAAACTACTGACTGGTCTCAAATTGCTCTCAAATTTTTTATTTATTTATTTTTAATCTCTCAAAATGCCTTATAAATTGTCACTGGTTTAATTTGTGTCATGATCCTGTGCTGTTGCCCAGTGGTTTGTGTTTTTTGTTTAATGTATTACATTGTGTTTCTTATTAGGCTCCTGGTTTTGATTCATGGTTTATGTTTTGGTTGTGGGCTATTGTGTGTTTAATGTTTACCCTCTGTCCTTGTGTTAGATTCTTGTGTCTTAGTCTTGGTCTGTGTTTCCACTTCCTGTCTTTTTTTGGTAGCGTCTTGTTTCTTCAGTTTTGCTTCCTCCGGTCTCGTTAGTGTGATTGGGTTCATCAGCTTCCCTCCCAGCTGTTTCACATTGTCTCATTACCTAGTGTGTATATATTGTCTTGTGTTCTTGTCGGTTCCTTGTCAGGTTGTTGTCATCTGTCTCCTGATTGGTGGTGTGTTTGTGTATTCCATGTCTTGCCAAGTTTATTCTATGTTTAAGATTCTTGCCTTTGTTTACCCAGGAAGGATTGTGCCCTTCTGTTTAAAAGACAATTTACATTACATCATCTTATGGAGTCCTGCTTTGGGGTCCTAATATGTACGTCACACTGCCCGACATGACAATTTGAGGAACTCCCAGCCTAATATACAAACAAAAACTAACTTCACCTAATTGGTCTTCAGTGGAGTACCAGGCTCGGGGCAAATTTAAAAGCTAAACTTGTGAGCAGACAGCAAACATTTACTGCCAACCACCAAATACAATAAACTAAAAGAGCAAAGCAAAATAACAAGTGTTTTGATGGAAGGGCAGCACAGCCACCCAGCTGAAACACATTGAGCTTGCTCAGTCACAGTGAACACCTTAAGTAACCCCTCATTCACATTCCAGAAAAACCCTTTGATGTTTGGTCTCCACATAAATATTTAAAATGGAGGCCAAATGATCCCAGACAAGCCCCCATTTATGTTACAACCCAGCTCAAACACTGACTTGATTGCTGAGTTGAGTCAACTGTACAAAAAGGGTGGCACCTAAGGCTGGAGAAAGAGCATGCATTAGGTCAAAAAAATTACAGCAGGCCCTGCTCGGGCTGTAACAAATGTAACACTCTGCAAGTATACGCACTGATATATTCTGCAGTGTTAAGTCTTTGCGGGGCCTTCAGTGTAACCTATGTAAGTTGCCAGCGACATTGCCAGCAGTTAGGCTTGTGAAGGTGCGTTATGTGTTAGTTTCCATTAATTATTGTGCGGGAAATCTTTGCCCTAACCTGTGTCATAACCTACGTCGTAACTTGACCTGCACCTCCAAAGAAATTTTACATGTTGGGGTGATGCAGCTGGCAGCAATCATGATTGGCCTGTTCAGCACCATTCCAGCTACTTTTATGGCAAGGTTTTGTAATTTATCAGTGAGAGTATACCAATCACTGTTTCAATATAAGGAATAATAATCATAGCATCCATATAAGGACTCACAAATGTCAGCAAGTTCCTCTACGGAGATTGCTGAAACTATCAGAATGTATGTGAGAGAATGTTAAAAGAAGTGGAAAGCTAGAGCAACAGATATGTTCACACCTGGGCAAAAGACTGACCCAGGGAAAAAGCATTACATTTGTTTCTGTTGGCCGTACTGCATGTAAAACATCAGGACACGACCGCAAGGTAATTAACAGAGATTTGTTGCACAGTGGAATCTGCACCATTTGCAACACAAACACCACAGCATTGCCATTATAACCAGTATTTGCTGTGTCTGCCTGAATAATTCTGATTTAGTCTGAAGCTGATCATGTTTTCTGTTTTCTCTGGGCTATAAGGGGCCAGCCTGACTGGAATCAGGGGCGTAGAATTAGGTAGGGACACGTCCCTGCCAATATCAACTAACGTCCATTATCAGGGTTCTAGCCAGCGGCTGATTGTCTGGCGTAGCGCCATACTGAGGTCATCTTGCACCGGGCTGAGAATTTCACCGGTTCGCTATTGGAACTCGTTGCTATCACCACAATTAGCAAGCGGGTGCGCACCCCGGCCCCTCCTCCCCATTGCTGCACTACAGTATTATTTCACCACAATTTGCAATCTACTACTGGAGACGGCCAGTTTCATTCACAATGTGCATGTGTGAACTCTTCACAGCTCTGTTCACGTTTGGTTTTGCGTGGCTACAGAAAGTAAAATGGCAACCAGCATTAAAGCGAGGGGGAAGAAGTGGAAAGTGTTTGTTTTATATGCTTTATCTGTGTTTTTGTTACATTTTTGTCTGGCATCGTCTCACTATGGACATATGATTGCCATGCGCTACATCTGTTATACATAATCTCCAGAGTCAAATACACAGGGTTGCTTTTCTCACTGCCCCTGGAGCGGGGCTGGTCACTCTGCCCTTACTTCAAAGACCTTTTTGGAGGAGGCGAGGAGGGGGAGCTGGTTTCCTTGTGTGGCTTCGTCGACTTTAGAGAGAAGAGGATATACAGGGTCTTCGTTTGTGGGCCACTAGCGAGCAGATTTGTATGAAACTGGTCGGGGCTGGGCTTGTTTCCATGCTCCCCTATGTCTACCTCCCGTACTGCCATCTGAAAGTGTGGAAACCTGCAGCTCAATGTGGTAGGAACCATGTTTTGTTGCCTAGCTTACTCTGCCGTACTGACTCTGTTCCAGGCCCTTCTGCGCATGACCCGGAGGCTCCCGCCGTCAAAATGACAGTTATTAATGCTCTATTGCTAATAAGTCTCATATTTTAAGTGACTTGTTCTGTAGTGAGAAGCTGGATTTTATGTTTATCTCTGAGACCTGGCAGCGTGAGAATGAAGTCTCACATCTTTTAGAACTGTGTCCTGGAGACTGTTCATTTTTCAGTGCACCACGGACCTCTGGCTGTGGAGGTGGAAAAGCTGTAATTTTTAAAAGGCCATTTTATGCCAGATGATCTTTGCGGGTTGTTATGACTCTTTTGAAATGACCATGATCAAAATTGATCAAGTTCAGCCCATGCATGGAATTTTATCATCCACCTGGCTGTCCTGCATCTTTTTTGTTGGACTTTCAAGACTTTTTACCTATCACTATTAAACTTGGCAGGATTATTATTGTTGGGGACTTCAACATTCATGCACATGACTAAAGACTAGGGGGGACAGAGCCTTTCAGTCAGTGAAACCAAGGCTGTGGAACAGTCTACCACTATATCTACACTCAGCTGACTCTCTGGATACTTTTAAACAGCAGTTAAAAACTTTTCTGTTTAAATTATTAGTTTTTGGCTATTATGGTATTTAATTACTGTTTTTGTTTTGTTGTTTTTTTACCATGTGCAGCACTTTGTGACTGCTGTCTGTGAAAAGGACTAAATAAATAAATTGTACTTACTTACATACATTACATACATAAATTCCTTTATGCAACAACTTTTCAAACCCCCTTAGTGACTTTTTTCCCCAAAAAGCGACAAATTTAGTGACTTTTTGTGGTGACTTTGGTGACTTTTGGATAAGCCCAGAAAGCTGAAATCCTCCGCCGACACCGTGTTTTGTGTACACCACATATTTCAAACTCAAGTCCTGCGAGATAATTATATTCAGCATGTGAGATAATTTAATATGGCTATGATTAATGGCTTGCCGGTAAATAGCACTCCAACCACTTATATACAAATCCCACTATGCACTGCAACAGTTGCCATGCAGGTCAAGACCTGTGCACTAAGCAATTTTCCCACATTGCCAATGACACATTGATCAGTGGTCAGTGGATAAAAACATCGCTCAGGTTTCCAGAGACCCCCGCGATTGGTGCAAATCCACAAAGTAGAGTTATATTTATCTTTGTCAATATATATATATATATGTACACACACACACTCCTATAAATCTGCCCCACCTACTACAACTTAAGTGATGAAGATAATGAATTATGTAGCATTAATTCAATTGGCGAAGGAAAAACTGAAGGAAGGAAAAACTCTCCTTTAACAGGAGGAAACCTCCAGCAAAACCAGGCTCAGGGAGGGGCAGTCATCTGCTGCGACCGGTTGGGGCTGAGGGGAGAGAGACAGGACTAAAGACATGCTGTGGAGCCAGAGATTAATAATAACTAATGATTAAATGCAGAGTGGGGTACAAACAGGGTGAAAAGATGTGAATGAAAAACAACACTCAGTGCACCACGGGAACCACACAGCAGCCTAGGCATATTGCAGCATAACTAAGGGAGGGTTCAGGGTCACCTGATCCAGCCCTAAATATAAGCTTTATCATAAAGGAAAGTTTTAAGCCTAATGTTAAAAATAGAGAGGGTGTCTGTCTCCAGAGTCCAAGCTGGGAGCTGGTTCCACAGAAGAGGGGCCTGAAAGCTGAAGACTCTGCCTCCCATTCTACTCTTAAGTATCCTAGGAACCACAAGTAGTACTCTAACTGCAGCATTTTGTATCAGCTGAAGGCTTTTCAGGGAGCTTCTAGGACAGCCTGATAATAATGAATTACAATAATCCAGCCTAGAAATAATAAATGCATGAATTAGCTTTTCAGCATCATTCTGAGACAGGATGTTTCTAATTTTAGAAATATTGTGCAAAGCTCTTCTGAAGGCACTACTTCACCACATGGTGCCACATCTTCGCCCTCAGCCATAACTTTTATTTCCGCTAAAGGCATAGGCGTAACTGATCTCTTCGTCTGAGTGATGATCATAGTTATGGGGAGTTATATAAATACATATATACCTCAAAGTTCTGCGATATAGCCAAAACTCTGCAATACAGAATTAGATATATTTTTTCAAAAATCCGTGATACAGTGATGCCACAATAAGTGAACTGCGATATAGCAAAGGACGACTGTAATAAGCAAGTTGTTCATACTTCTTCAAGCCCTGAAGATGGCATGCTGTTGTTGAAATCTGATTCAAAAGTACTTTTTAATCGAATGACTGCACTTGTTTGCTACCAAGTGTTTACATTATAATTAGAATTCAGTGAGCTTGTCAGCCACTGTCATGCTAAAACTGTCATTCTGCACTCTGCTCCTACAGGTTGGAGTGGGTGGAGATAATTGAGCCACGCACACGAGAGCGTATGTATGCCAACTTGCTGACAGGTGAGTGTGTATGGGACCCACCGCAGGGAGTTCGGATCAAGCGGACTGGTGAGAACCAGTGGTGGGAGCTGTTTGATCCCAACACTTCGCGCTTCTACTACTACAATGCCTCTACACAGCGTACAGTATGGCATCGGCCTCAGGGCTGTGACATCATACCCTTGGCCAAGTTACAGACTCTAAAGCAGCACACAGATGCCACCAACCCTCGGCCTGGAAGTGGAGGGGGCGAGCATCTGCTGACAACAGCCCGGGACGGAACAGCGGGGTCAGTCGAAGAGGGAGCATCTCCTCCTCCCTTGACCAGGAGCTGTCTGAAAAACAGAGGCAACAGAGAGGAGACAGACAGGTAAGGCTGTTCACCTGATAGGGACTAACAAACAGAAATGTCACAAACAGGAGGTATGAATTTGTATTTAGGAGGTAACATATCTACACTTAAAGTTGTGTTAGGCTTAAGTGTTTTTTAAGGTGAAGAAATGAAATATTCACATGTAGCATAATACATTATCATCTCTGTTAAAGGGTTCGAGCTGCAGACTACAGACATATTTGAAATGCATGTTGGTGTTTTTCGTTTTCCCATGCCTTCCCCGCTCTCTACATGTGTGTGTTTGTGTGTGTGTGTGTGTGTGAGAATATGTTTGTGTGCATATGTGGGAGGAACAGGGACTGTGGGCTTCCTGGAACAGCGTGATTGAAATTACCATAATAACTACATGTGGCTGTAAGGCAGTTTTTTTTTTCAGCTTTCAGAAACTATTTGATTTTTTCCAATAGGTCAAACCATCATGTAATGCAAAGTAAGCTTGCACAAATGTGTCACAATGAAAAGGGTTGAAATTTAATCATCACTAAAGTGTACCGGGCCTCTCGCCCTGTGTCAGCTGGGATAGAGAATGGATGGATGGATGGATGGATGGATGGATGGACTAAAGTGTGTTTGTGCAAGAAAGGCAATATTGACAAATTGAATGTTAAACCTGTCATAAGGTATTTAAGCTGTGTTGATTCATTCATGATCAACACAGAACGGAGTACTAAGAAAGATTCCCCTTAAAAGCTGTCAGGAGCTGCTGGTTACGTTCAAAGGCACAGTGAATTCTTTTCCATACTCAATATTTTAATACTAACAAAAGACAACAGATTTGCCTTTTATTGGTTGAGGACATTGATAAGAGTAAGAATTCGTCAAAACTAAGACATTGTTGCTGTCTTCTCCAGTGTCTTAGGGTTTGGCAATCTGCTCCTATAGTCCCTCTGTGACATCACAGATAACCAGCACCATCGAGGCGGCAAATGAGCTTAATGTTCATCCATTCGAATAGCACTGTCCATCCTCTATAATGCACAATGTGTGAACCAAACGGAAAAACAAACAAACAAAAAACCTCAATAGCGACTATAAAGAAACAGGAACACATACAGTGGGGGGTTATTTCCCACTTTCAACATAAAGAGCTGTTTTCATGTAGATACAGAACAATGAATGATTTAGCTTTACTTTAATTAACATATGGACTAATATCAGCTGAGCAGCTAAAATAGCATGACAGTAAGTCATAACATGGTGGCACTTGAGAGATAATTTGTACCAAGGACTTTCTAACACTTTGCTTAGTCAGTCTCCTGGACATACAATCGTCATTACATAGATTTTCACTGTATAATGTCACTTGCACTGTTGCAAAACAGTGCTGAATTGGCTTACTGGTCTACCAAAACATTTGGCGCTTCATGAAGCAAAAAATATGACAAAGAAGACCCAGCACTGTTAAGCAGACAAGACACAGACAAGAACGGGACAATATTCCTCTCCCAAAAGTACTGGTCTCCTCAGTTCCCAGATGTTATGGACTGTTGTTAAAGAAGAAAGACAAAGCCCTGGAACAGTCATGTCATCTCCATTCACATCAATGGACAATTTTTTTGCAGCAATAGTGGATCACAGAGCCTCGCAGTAGTTCCTGGAAGCAAGATATGCTAGCTGTGCCGCAGAGATAGAGCAGCACAGAAGTTGGAGATGCCTTTTTCAAAGGTAAGATGTGAAATGACCTGAAATCCCTATCCTAATGAGGGCACACAAGCGAGCTCTAAATATTTATGTGTGAACACAAAGCCGAAACACACAAAGCAAAGTTGAAAATCAGCCTAAAGGGATTTTAACACAATCGCCACAGTCTTTAGAAATATGATGAGATAGAAGCGGAGACTGCAAGTCTGAATCTGGCTCCGAGGGGGTGTTGTTGCAGCTTGGGACATTTATGCTCTTTCTCCCCAACACACACACACACACACACACACACACACACACCAACCTTTTTTTCTTTCAGGTGCTGTTTTCTGTATGTTTTTTTTTGTTGTTTTTTTTTACACAGGTGCAGTAGTTCGGGAACCACTGCATTTTTCATTTCTGCTCTCTCCCTTTATTCTTATCTTTTTTCTTATTTTCACCCCTTTTTTCTTTTTTTACTCTTTTTTCCTGCCTGTCAGCTCTGGCATTGCCATAAAATTTGTGCACCTGTGTGAACAATAGCACAAATGAATAAATAAATAAAAAAGAAAACACTATCAAGATGAGCCTATAGAGAACGTATAGTGCTCATCTTGGAAAAGTAAACGTGTTTGGAGCAACAGGGCGTTCAGATCATGATTCTGATTGCAAAAGCTGCCAGACAACACAGGCTTTTAAAAAAAGAGAGACACAAAAAAAGAAAATGGAGGCTGCAAGCCTGACTGCTCATCACTGCCTTTGTTACCTGCTGAAGTTCAAGGTCTGGTTGGTGCACTGGGGTCGACATACAATCAGCCTTAACATCACTCATTCTAGTGTTGTCTTAGCATGTAGATGCTTGCAAAGAGCTGTAGTTGTGTAAGCATTATAATGTGGTTGTTAGGTGCACAGGAAGAAACTAACGAAACAGGGAAAACACAGACACATGAATAATACAGGAGACTTGACAGGAATTAAACTCTATATCATCTCATATCTAAGAACATGGTTAAATACACTAAGAGGGAAAATACATGAAAGAATATAAACATTGGACAAACCTGGAATCACAATATTTAAATAGACAAAGCTCTAAAGTCCAAAAACCTCACAAAAGCTGGGTAAACTGACCCAGGACCAGGGAGTGGTTCTATTAATAGATGCACTCTTTTCACACCTGTGTATTTTACTTGGACCACGTTGCACACTTTTCATTATAAAACAATGACCATACCTGATACAGTCATATAAATTGCTTAATTCAGCACAGGTAGACCTTTCCACCAAATCATGTTTGGTGTTCTCGGTCAATCCCAACAAAAACTGTAAAAATTATACAAATTAATTCAACACATATTCCCATATTTAAAATTTACACATATTGTACTTCTGTATTTGTAGGTCTGTATATCAAAATATTTATGTTCTATTTTTTGAGACATTTCAAAGAACCCCCACTGTCACACCCAATTTGGGATGAAGCCAATATTCCATTGGGTAATTACTTGAGGTGTAGCATCTCCCATTCGGCTTGGCATTATTTTGCAGTTTTTAATCTATGCAGTATTTTACAATATCTATGAATTTAACCACTTTTGCAGTAAAATATTTTTATACAAAGATGCATTTTATACAGAGAAACTTTAGACAATATGAGAAACATTGTTGTGCTTTGTTCTGCCTACAGTAGGGGCATCTTGAAATTCTGGAAGTATTTCCACCATGTGCAGATTTGTCAGAATAATCAGGCCATTTAACATCCAAAATGACTAATGATTTTGAAATTTGCTTACAAGTTAGTGAAAAGGGTGAAAAAATAAGATCTTCTGGCCACTCGTGCCTCAGTTTTGATTATTTTGTTGGAAGGCAAAACATCCACAGTGACTGGGATTTGTTGGAAGCAGCAGACCTTCATCATCAAGCCCTTCACCATGTTGGCCTATTAAAAAGCCATAAGCTGTATATAAAGGGTAGCAGTTTTGATGTTACCCGTTAGTTAGTGAGAACACACCGTGAAGCCTCATGACAAGCAAGGGGCGACTCTGACCCATCAGGTAACCAAATATTTTTTCCAACCAAATGGGCACACATTTTAAAGACTTTATTTTTGCACTGAAATGCACACATATAGATTTTATTTAAAGACTATATTTCATTTCACTTCAGTTTTATGTAAATGGTGCAACATTATGCCATCACATGATACAAGAACTTAAAGTATCAGAGAAATAAAACCAAGCATTAACGTCCAGGAATAAAAAAATTTAACCAAACCGTCTTTACAGATGCTTTTAATAGCCTGGTACATACATCCATTTTAAAAAACACAGCCAGTATGATACAGATTTTGATTCAGTTGATTCATGTTTCTTGCATCTTTCCAGTATGGTAGTCCAGAGCTACCTGTCTGAACATATACCCTTGCGATCAGATAGGATCTGTTTATAATAAATATTAGAAGTGGTATCAAATGGCAGTGATTTTCTCTGTCCACTTTGGTTCAAAATGTGACACCTGTGACTAGCAGTCTGTTTAATATGAAGGCTGAGTGTCAGATTGAAGCTTGTCTCTAGAGATGGTGAATGCTGTTAAGGAGACAAAAGGCTATTAACCTCTACACAACTCCACCTGTTCACACACCAAGGATCTTATCATAGGAGGGAATAAGGGATTTACATATGGTGAAAAATGGGCAATACAGAGGAAAGGATGGCAATGTGAAGAGCAGGGTGTGGAGGAGGGGCTGGCTGAGGAAGACCAGGATGGAAGAGACCCCTGGCTCGATCTGAACTTTTAAATAGAGTTGTGTTCAAGTCTGAGCCCTCTTACTGAAGCACATTGGGCTCTCCAGAGATTATTGTTTGAGTGAAAATGAGTTGCTTTGTTTAGTAAATATTGTGGCATGTTTTGAGTTATTTATATTACAGTTGCACGCTACATGTCATGGTAATTTTGGGCTTTTAATGATTTCTTTGACCTGTTAGCTAATTATAGGCCAATCTCCAACCTTCCTTTTCTCTCAAAAATCCTTGAAAGAGTAGTTGTAAAACAGCTAACTGATCATCTGCAGAGGAACGGTTTATTTGAAGAGTTTCAGTCAGGTTTCAGAATTCATCACAGTACAGAAACAGCATTAGTGAAGGTTACAAATGATCTTCTTACAGCCTCTGACAGTGGACTTATCTTTGTGCTTGTCCTGTTGGACCTCAGTGCAGCTTTAGATACTGTCGATCATAACATTTTATTACAGATTAGAGATTATTACAGATTATTTTATTACAGAGATTAGAGCATGCCATAGGTATTAAAGGGACTGTGCTGCAGTGGTTTAGAATCACATTTATCTAATAGACTCCAATTTGTTCATGTAAATGGGGAGTCGTCTTCACACAGTAAGGTTAATTATGGAGTTCCACAGGGTTCTGTGCTAGGTCCAGTTTTATTTACGTTATACATGCATCCCTTAGGCAGTATTATTAGAAAGCATTGCATAAATTTTCAGTGTTATGCAGATGTTACTCGCTTTATCTATCCTTGAAGGCAGATGACACACATCAATTAGGTAACCTGCAGGAATGTCTTGAAGACATAAAGGCCTGGATGACCTCTAATTTCCTGCTTCTAAATTGAGATAAAACTGAAGTTCTTGTGCTCGGCCCCACAAATCTTAGAAACGTGGTGTCGAACCAGATACTTACTCTGGATGGCATTACCTTGGCCTCCAGTAACACGGTGAGAAATCTTGGAGTCATTTTTGACCAGGATATGTCCTTCAATGTACATATTAAACAAATATGTAGGACCGCTTTTTTACATTTACACAATATTTCTAAAATTAGAAACATCCTGTCTCAGAATGATGCTGAAAAGTTAATCCATGCGTTTATTACTTCTAGGCTGGATTATTGCAATTCATTACATCAGGCTGTCCTAAAAGCTCCCTGAAAATCCTTCAGCTGTTCCAAAATGCTGCAGCTAGAGTACTGACAGGGACTCGAAAGAGAGAGCATATTTCTCCCATATTGGCTTCTCTTTAATGGCTCCCTGTTAAATCTAGAATAGAATTTAAAATTCTTCTCCTCACATACGAGGTCTTGAATAATCAGGCCCCGTCTTATCTTAAGCCACGTTTCTATATGGAAGTACTCAGTGCGGGTTGACTCGACTCAACACAACTCGCCACGGTCGTGTTGTGTTTCCATTGCAAATGAGGACCACCACAGTGTGGGTGGAGTTGATATAGCAGCGTCAGCAGTAGTCTCATGATGTAAAACACAACACAACAATGGATGAGAAAGAGGCAAGCTAACAGTTTAATATCATCATCATGCATAAGTCCCCCGTACAATTTTTTAATGGATGAAGGTTATCATTTTTAAGTATACCCCTGAACATGTCGTAATTGTCTCAATGTACTTCAAAAGTGCTGATGTTAGTGGACTTATTAATACCCTACGTTGGTTGTGAAGTGCAGTTTCTCAGCTTTCAGAAACCATTTGAATATTTCCAATAGGATAAACAGTCATGTTATCGTGGTAATCCAAAGTTCCTACGGCTTGTAGGGGCAGGTAATGGTGCTTCAGCGGCGATCGCCCAGCAGTATAGAGTTAAAATATGTATGCTGTGTGTTTCAGATGGCTCTCATGTTGCAAAACTACCGCTGCAAACAGTTGGTCTGGGCATTCAATCGTTGCTTTGTGTGCCTCCATTTTCTTGCTGTCGGGTTTTAAAAATGGGATGGATGATTCTGGTGAAGGATTCGCTCTCATGACTCCGCTAGTGACGACACTCGCTGGCCAATCAGTGGCATGCTGTTCTTCTGCGTCACATTTTAGGATCTTCGCAGATCGCTTGGAACCCCGGGTGAGTGAGTACGAAAAAAGTACCTGCAACCTTGTACCAGATACTAATGGAAATGCCTTCAAACCGCGGCGAGTTGAGTCGCACTGAGTAGAAGTAGAAATGGGGCTTTAAAGACCTCATAGTACTGTATCACCCCAATAGAGCACTTCGCTGTCAGACTTCTGGCTTACTTGTGGTTCCTAGGATACTTAAGAGTAGAATGGGAGGCAGAGCCTTCAGCGTTCAGGCCCCTCTTCTGTGGAACCAGCTGCCAGTTTGGATTCGGGAAACAGACACCCTTTATATTTTTAAGATTAGGCTTAAAACTTTCCTTTATGACAAGGCTTATAGTTAGTGTTGGATCAGGTGATCCTGAACCATCCCTTAGATATGCTGCTATAGGCCTAGGCTGCTGGGGTGAGGGGCTCCCATGATGCACTGAGTGTTTGTCCCTAATAACCTATTTTTTGTCATGGTCCTGGGCCGGTGGCCCAGTGTTTTGTGTTCTTTTTTGTATTTCTGTTTATTTCTGGTCCCTGGTGTTTCCCCATGTCATGTCTGCGTGTTCCTGGTCTGGTCTCTTCCTGTTTTATTTTGACAGTCCTGTGTTCCCCATGCTTTGTGTTTAGTTTTGCTTCCCCTTGTCTCGTCTGCGTTATTAGCGTCACCTGTGTTCCCACCTGTTTCCACCTACCTCATTAGCCCTCCTGTGTATTTAAGTCCTGTGAATTCTCTGCCTGTGGTCGTGTCGTCATCATTGTTCCTGTCATTGTCTTCGTCATTTGCGCCGCAGCTGTGCCTTGCCCATGTGTTTCCTTTGTTTAGGTATTTCCTGTTTAGTTCCCTTTTGGTTTGGGTGCTTTTTCCCTCCCTGAGCCTGGTTTTGCCAGAGGTTTCTTCCTGTTAAAAGGGAGTTTTTCCTTCCCACTGTTGCCAAATGCTTGCTCATAGGGGGTCATTTTGATTGTTGGGTTTTCTCTGTAATTATTGTAGGGTCTTTACCTTACAATACAAAGCGCCTTGAGGCGACTGTTGCAATTTGGCACCATATAAATAAAATAGAATTGAATTGAATTGGCTGCCCTGGGAATGCCTCTGTGATTTATTGGAAAAGCTGAGGAGATGGCTGAGGAGAGGGAGGTATAGGTTTCTTTGCTCAGACTGCTGCCCCTGAGTCCAGGCACCGGATAATCAGTAGAAAATGGATGGATGGCTGGTTTGTATGACTCCCACTTGCATGCCTAACAATGTTGGGGCGTGCTCCTAATGAGATGACGGATGGTGTCCTGGGAAATCTGGAAAATCATCACTGAGCTCCTGGACAGTCTTGAGGTGCAACCCGGCAGCATCGGATTGACCAAATTATAATGCCCCAAAAGGTGTTATATAATATTTAGGTCAGGCAAGCATGGGGGTCAGTCAGTACCAATTCTTTCCAGGATTCCAGGATTAACCCAGGACCCACTGCACCAGTGTAGGGTCTGACAGTGGGTCCAAGGATTTCATCTCGATGCCTGATGGCAGTCAAGGTGCTGTTGCCTAGCCTGTAGAGGCCAGGAGTAGATACCAGTCCTGCTGATGAGTTTAGGTGCTTCTTTGGCCCTGTCCGGATATCCTAGAGTAACTGCCTGTCTCCTGGAATCTTCTCCATTCTCTTGAGACTGTGCTGGGAGACACAGCAAACCTTCCGGCAATAGCACGTATGGATTGTGACATCCTGGAGGAGTTGGATTACCTGTGTGAAGGGTTCAGGTATACGTCATGCTACCAGTAGTGACACTGACCCTAGCCAAATGCAAAACTAGTGAACAAACAGTTTGAAAAGATGAGGAGGGAAACAAATGTCAGTGGCCTCACCTGTAAAACCATTCCTGTTTTGGATGGGTTGTCTCATGATGCCCCTCTAGTGCACCTGTTGTTAATTTCATTAACCAAAGCAGGTGAAACTGATTAACAACCCCTTCTTCTACTTAAATAACCAGATCAATATCCCAGAAGTTTAACTGATGTGATGCTATACTCTGATTAAAAAGTGTTTCTTTAATTCTTTAAGTCTTATATAAGTAGTATATAAACTGAGGGCAGCCAATCATCACCGGTCCTTCTTCTGACAATTAGAATGGGCCCACTCTCTGAGTGGAAAGACTGAGTGAAGTAAAGGTCTGTTGTTGCTTTACTCTGTTGCTGTTCTGTGGACTTTGTTCTGTGGTTCTTTTAGTAACTTGTTTCAAAGTCCATGGATGGGATTGCAAGAGGAAAAAAATATTACATCTTTGTTCTAAAATTCTTCTGTCATGTCATGAAACCAATTCATTTACATTTAGCATAAGCCAGCCTCAACATGATTGTGGGGATGTATAGAGTTAATGAAAAATGTTCTTCTACTGACATAGTCTAAGGAAGCGTGTCAAGCGATTCTTTTGTTCCATCTATATTTTCTGACATGTATTTAACCTTAGACATTATTAAACACTACTTTTAGTCTTTGAAACTGTATCACTCTCACTTTCACATGGGTGAAAATCATCCGACATTAGTGTTGTAGGGAATAGAGTCTGCATAATATTTCGTGCTACATCAATTACATGACAAAAAGCACCACTTGAGTTTTTACACAAAAAGAAAAAAGGTTTAAATACAGCTGGAATTGGGCAAGCTGTCACTGGCACTATCGCCTCATAGCAGGAAGGTTCTCGGTTGGAATCTCCTGGTCAGCTGGGGCCTTTCTGTGTGGATATGTTCGTTTGCATACATGGGTTTCCTCCAGGTGCTTCAATGTCCTCCCAGAGTCTAAAGACATGCATGTTAGGTTAACTGGTCATTCTAAATTGGAATTTGAGGTAGGTAAACTGCTCAAGGTGCATACAGTAAAGTGCTGTATGAATATATGGAATCCTACGATTAGTCCCGAAAGACACAGCAACACTGGGGTGATATGTCACATTACCCTTTATTGTGTTCCCTTTTTTACACATTATATATGCTTCAGTTTCTTGGCAGGCATCCACCTCAGCTCAGTTCAGTCCACCTCTCCTCCTGCCAGCGTGTAGAAAGACAAAACACACAATCAATCCCATGCCCCTGCCCCACCTCTCTCCTGCAGCCATGTCCCAAACTACACCCTGCCACCACAATATGTAAATGAGGTTTGTAGACTTTGAGAGAGTTTTGAGTGGTCAGTAGAACTGGAAAAGCACTATGTAAATGACAGAATATTTTCATTTATGGTCCTGTGCTTGTCTCCATTTTTGTAGCTCTTTTAGCTATGTAGACAGAGGGATCATGGTAATTAAACAAATGCAGAGGCTAAACATACTCAGTTTTTCTGAAAATCAACAGCGTGTAGCCTGACATGCTCGTTTGATAATTTGGCTCCTTCCTCTTCATTGTTATCACATGCAGATATGGATGTGCAAAGCTCTGCTTAACCACAGGTTGTCTGCCCCCTAAACCCAAACTTTACTTTTAAGGTTTGCTTCAAACATTTCCTTTAGATAATACTTAAAGTTAGGGCTGGATCAAGTGATTCCAAACCAGCCCTTAGTTACAGTTAGAATCAAACCACAGTTTTTTAATTTTGCCATCAGCACAGTGAATTTTTAAGTCAAACACTTAAGATTTGATTTGAATGCAGACTTTAAACTTCATTCCAAGGGATTTCTCAAAAATATTACATTAACTGTTTAGGAATTACAGCCATTTTCATACATGGTCCTCCAGTTTCAGAGCCTCAAAGTAATTGGACAAAATACGATAATAGACCCTTTTACTGTTTGTAAACAATGATGACGTAGGTAGTGATGCGCATGGATTTTGGAAACAGAATTATGGCTTCAGTAGGGTTTCAATCTACGAGAAGGAATTATCAATGAAAGATTGTGAAAACTACCTACAAAAATTAACTTTGACCACTGGCAACCGACTCCGTGATCCCTGTGGTACGTTAGCAAGTGGCCCAATATCCAGTGGCCAGATATATACGTGTATTTGGTGGAGAAACCCAGTGTATACACCAGAGAGAAGTTATGTGCATACAAGTCACTGGATGCTTACAATTATGTTGTTTGCGACCATGTACCAAACGTCAAATTTGACACAGACAGTTTTGTGTCTTGAAGGCAGAAGTTCTTCCAAGTCAAAGACAAGGAAGCACGACCGCTGTGTATGAGGCTCGGATCATTGTAAACAAGTCAGAGAACTGCGTCCTCACAGCGAATTATACCTGCATGGCAGCATGAGTGCTTCATCAAATTGCTTTTCTAGCTTGCTAAGAGTTTTCCGGCTGCAGATATTGATTTACAATGAAAAGAAATTATATACTGTTCCAGTCAAACGTTTGGACACACTGAACCATTCATATGCGAGTCTGCTCAAACTTTTGACTGACACTGTATATTGGAATCTATAGTGCGATTAAATATTAATTTAAAAATCAGGACTCTCTGAGTCCAGCAATGCCTCACCTGTAAATAGCCAGCCACACTACAGTTTAAAAGCTAAATAGCCTACCAGCCAATGCTGTTTATTTTAGATATTAGTATTTATCTAAACCTGACATTCCGGTATAACCAGAGTAGATAAATAACTTCACCTGATATAAAATGGGCACTTCAAAGGCGAGCATTTCTGATCGTGTCCTCAGTCCAATTTTTATCAATACATTTGATGGCTTGCAACTACAGACGCCTCAGTTTTCTCTCAAACAGCCGTGATCCCATGGGAATTCGGTACAACTTCAGTCCACTCTTGGTAGAGTAGAAATTCTGACAGCCAAACACGCAACAGCCAGACATTTTGATGTTGATATCGCTTTTAAGCAGTCTCGTTGTTCTTATTGATTTGATTGGATTAGCAGTTCACTTCCGTTGCCAAAATACACGTGCATCCTTTGATGACGTAGGCTGTAAAAGGGTCTATAGATCACCGAAGAACAATCCATTTCTTTGCCCCAAGAAACCCTTTGGTTGCTTTTGCATTATGTTTTGGGTCATTATCAACTGGCACTGTAAAGCGCTGTCCAATCAATTTTGCGTCATTTGACTGAATCTGAGCAGAGACTTTAGCCCTGTACGCTTCAGAATTCAGCGTACTACCTTAATCAACAGTCACATCATCAGTGAACAGTAGTGATCCAGGTCCACTTGCAGCCATAGCATTGTCTCCATGGTATTTGACAGATGTGGTATGCTTCAGTTTCTCTTTTTCTCTATACTTTTCTCTTCCCATCATTCAGGTACAAGTTAATCTTGGTTTCATTTTTACCTTATAATATAAACCACTTTGAGATAATAGTGATAATGAGGTAGCTTTCTAATAATTACAAGATTATTTGAATCAGAGTAATTGGAACAGGAATGGATAAGCCTCAAACTTGCTTGAATATCATCTTGTTACCCCTATTTTTTTTAAAATGCCTCTCTTCTCTTTTGTGTTTTCTTTTATCAGGACTTCTCCCTTCAGGTGGAATACTGGTACAAAGGAGCGAATGCTGATCAAGGTGACTGACAGAGAGCCCAGCTTCTTGGCTCATCAGGGAAATGGTTACTCTCCCTGTGACCCTTCCACCCCTAGCACTCCTTCTGGGGGGGGCACCACGTCACGGGCCCGTTGTTCCTCTGGAGGAATCCCTCCTTCAGAACCTGACAGCTCCCCAGTTATTTATGCTGATCGCCGTCAGTCTCCCTTCCTGAAACGGGCAGAGCTGGGTGGCTCTGGCACCCATCGACGTGCTTCAGCTGATTCGCAGCCTCCTTCACCCCGTTATGCTTATGAGCCGCCATTGTACGAGGAGCCGCCATCAGATTATCAGCCTCCGCCCATCTATGAAGAGCCTCCCACTGACATGCACCTCTCTGATTCTTCTTCCTTCTATGGCACTGGCAAGTCACCTGCTCGCAAGTCTTCAGTTCCCCTTTACCATTCCCCCAAGCAGGGCCAGTCACCCTACGGCCAACTGGTTCTGACCAGGCAGAAGTGTCCAGAAAAGACCCAGAGTTTGGAGTACACTCCTGTGGGCAAGGAGTATGTTAAGCAGCTGGTGTATGTGGAGCAGTCGTCTTCCAGTCCTCGCTTCAAGACTGCAGACCGTCTGCTGCGTTACAGCACAACCGGGGGCTATGGTAGTTCATATGGGGGATCCTACACTCTTCAGCACAGCCAGTCCCTGATCAGAGATCCCCGCCTCTTGCTGGACTACAGTGGAGAGGGTGGAGAAGGAGGCCAGAGGTTAATTTATGAGGACTCCATATCCTGGACATCCAGCCAGACCCACTCCCTCTCTTCTTCCTCTACAGCCAGCCCAGGAGCTTTCTCTCCCTGTGGCAACCGCAAACGCAAGAGCCGCAAGCCATCGCTCCCTCAAGAACTGACTCGCTGTGGGGAGGTCGAGCTGGCTGGCACAGCATCCGAGGCCATGTTGGCTCAGGCCAGACTGGCATGGGAGGCTCAGCAGGTGATGAAACAGAGGAGCAGTTGGGACTCTGGGCAGGGAGGTGGCGTGTCCCAAGGTGGCAGCTCCAAAGATGGATATGAGAGTGATGGAGCAGTGCCTTTGCCATTACCGGGACCAGTGGTGAGGGCGTTCAGTGAGGATGAGGCGCTAGCACAGAGTGATGGCCACCACTGGAAACGGAGTACCTTTGACCGACTAGGCTTCCCTCAGGCCCTCCTGGAGAAAAGCCTCTCTGTTCAGACCAACCTGGCCTCCCCTGAACCTTACCTTCACCCTTCACAGGTACTGCTGCATGGTAGAATTTTCTAGCCACATTTAGAAGGATAGGATAATTCCATTTTATTTATTACTAATAATTCCTGCTTTTATAGTTAAGTCTCTTGTTATAATTTACATCCTGTATCACAATACTTAATAGGGAGATTTATTATGTGTGAGGAAACCCACCCAGACACAGGGAGAACATGCAAACTCTACACAGAAAGGTAGAGCTCACACCTTCTAGCTGTCCTTCTAGCTGTGAGGCACAGTGCTAACCACCACACTACCGTGCTGCCCGGGTTTCCTCCGGGTACTCCAGTTTCCTCCCACAGTCCAAAGACATGCCATTACTGGGGCTAGGTTAATTGGTGATTCTAAATTGCCCGTAGGTGTGAATGTGAGTGTGAATGGTTGTCTGTCTCTCTGTGTTAGTCCTGTGACAGGCTGGCTACCTGTACAGGGTGTACCCTGCCTCTCGCCCTATGATAGCTAGGATAGGCTCCAGCTTGTATGAATGGGTGTGAATGGGTGAATGCAAATGTGTTGTATAAGGGCTTTGAGTGCTCAATTAGAGTAGAAAAGCGCTATATAAGAACTAGTCCATTTACCATATATATATACAACTGACCTAGAAATTTATCAGACTTCTATTAATTAAATTTACGAGCTATTGTCTGTATTTTACAAACAGAATGATTGCTGGAGCAAAAATAGCATTTTTATCTATTTTAAAAAATCTACAATAATAAAATGTGTGAAGTGATAAATTGTGGATGCTTTAGAATTCAAATGTAAATCATCTTCTTCTTTTGGCTGCTCCCTTTAGGAGTTGCTACAGCAGATCATCTACCTCCATCTCATCCTATCCCCAGTATCCTCTTTTGTTACATCAACCCTCTGCATGTCCTTGACTACATCCATGAATCTCCTCTGAGGTCTTTCTCTTTTCCTTCTGCCTGGCAGCTCCATCTTCAGCATCCTTTGTTGAATATACAGTGGGTTCGGAAAGTATTCAGACCCATTTAAATTTTTCACACTTTGTTTCATTGCAGCCATTTGCTAAAATCAAAAAAGTTCATTTTATCTCTCATTAATGTACACTCAGCACCCCATCTTGACAGAAAAAATGTAGAAAGTTTTGCAAAGTTATTAAAAAATAAAAACTGAAATATCACATGGTCGTAAGTATTCAGACCCTTTGCTGTGACACTCATATTTAACTCCCATGCTGTCCATTTCTTCTGATCCTCCTTGAGATGGTTCTACTCCTTCATTGGAGTCCAGCTGTGTTTAATTAAACTGACTGGACTTGATTAGGAAAGGCACACACCTGTCTATATGAGACCTCACAGCTCACAGTGCATGTCAGAGCAAATGAGAATCATGAGGTCGAAGGAACTGCCCAAGGAGCTCAGAGACAGAATTGTGGCAAGGCGCAGATCTGGCCAAGGTTACAAAAGAATTTCTGCAGCACTCAAGGTTCCTAAGAGCACAGTGGCCTCCATAATCCTTAAATGGAAGAAGTTTGGGATGACCAGAACTCTTCCTAGACCTGGCCATCCAGCCAAAATGAGCAATCGTGGGAGAAGAGCCTTGGTGAGAGAGGTAAAGAAGAAGCCAAAGATCACTGTGGCTGAGCTCCAGAGATGCAGTAGGGAGATGGGAGAAAGTTCCACAAAGTCAACTATCACTGCAGCCCTCCACCAGTCGGGGCTTTATGGCAGAGCGGCCCGACAGAAGCCTCTCCTCAGTGCAAGACATATGAAAGCCCACATAGAGTTTGCCAAAAAACACATGAAGGACTCCCAGATTATGAGAAATAAGATTCTCTGGTCTGATGAGACCAAGATTGAACTTTTTGGCATTAATTCTATGCAGTATGTGTGGAGAAAACCAGGCACTGCTCATCACCTACCCAATACAATCCCAACAGTGAAACATGGTGGTGGCAGCATCATGCTATGGGGGTGTTTTTCAGCTGCAGGGACAGGACGACTGGTTGCAAGTGAAGGAAAGATGAATGCGGCCAAGTACAGAGATATCCTGGAAGAAAACCTCTTCCAGAGTGCTCAGGATGTCATGGTTGTGGGCCAGGGGCCCAGATTCTGGTTTTATGGTTTCTTGTTGTTTAGATCCTCAGTTCCACTTCCTGTTTTATTTTGTTAGTATCTTGTTTTTTGTGTGTTGTATTTAGTTTTGCTTCCCCCTGCCTCGTCTGCGTGTTTGTGTTCAGCTGTTTCCCCACCTGTTGTCACTCCCCTCATTTACCCTCGTGTATTTATTGTCTGCCCCGGTCTTTGTCCTTTGTCAGGTCCTGAGTCTTTCATGTTTAAGTTAACGTACGTGCTGATTGTTTCTAAGTTTTTCGAGTTTAGTTTTGTGTAGCTGGTCCCTGTCCAGCATCTGTTATTTCCAGAGATTTAAATAAAAGTGTTATGCACATATCCGCTCTTGCCTGCGTCCTGCTTTGAGGTCCTCCCTGCCCTGCCTGCAGCACCCAGCCGTGACACAGGACCTCAGACTGGGCTGAAGGTTCACCTTCCAACAAGACAGTGACCCTAAGCGCGCAGCTAAAATAACAAAGGAGTGGCTTCAGAACAACTCTGTGAGCATCGTTGACTGGCCCAGCCAGAGCCCTGACCTAAACCCAACTGAGCATCTCTGGAGAGACCTGAAAATGTCTGTCCACCAACGTTCACCATCCAACCTGACGGAACTGGAGAGGATCTGCAAGGAAGAATGGCAGAGGATCCCCAAATCCAGGTGTGGAAAACTTGTTGCATCATTCCCAAGAAGACTCATGGCTGTACTAGCTCAAAAGGGTGCTTCTACTCAATACTGAGCAAAGGGTCTGAATACTTATGACCATGTGATATTTCAGTTTTTCTTTTTTAATACATTTGCAAAAATTTCTATATTTCTGTTTTTTTCTGTCAAGATGGGGTGCTGAGTGTACATTAATGAGAAATACAATGAACTTTTTTGATTTTAGCAAATGGCTGCAATGAAACAGAGTGAAACATTTAATGGGGTCTGAATACTTTCCGTACCCACTGTATATCAGTATAACTCCTCTGCACTTATCCAAACCATCCCCATCTCTCCTGTCTAACTTTGTCTCCAAACCACTCAGCCTGAGCTGTCCCTATGATATACTCATTTCTAATCCTGTCCAGTGAAAATCTTAACATCTTCAACTCCTCCACCTCCAGCTCAGCCTCCTGTCTTTTTGTTAGTGCCACCATCTCCAAACTATACATCATAGCAGCCTCACTACCATCCTGTAAACCTTCCTTTTCACTCTTGCTGGTTTCCTGTCACAAACCACTCCTGATACTTGTCTCCAGCCGCTCCACCCTGCCTGCACTATCTTCTTCACCTCTCTTGTGCACTATCTGCTAGATATGTTTGACATATGTCTACTCATCCTCAGATTAGCATATATAACATTCATACTGCTAGTGTGAGATACTATCGCGGCAGCTTTAGGGAACACGTCATAAAACAGGGAACACGCCTACACAAAACAGGTGTGGTTTTAAATGTTTAGGAGGATTACTGTATGGGTGTAAAGCAATTGATAAAGAATAAAAATGATACCGGTATTTCAAAGTACAACTGGAACACAGAACTTCAATTAATCTGGTGGCTTGAGCCTCTAGAATAGTTGTAAAAGTGCAAACCAAAAGCAGGGGTGTGGTGGATAAAAATGGCAAGCAATTGGGAACCAATAATGAGGAGCAGGTGATTTGGCTGGAATAACCAGACATGTAACAAGAGAAAACACAATATTCAGAGCTCTGAGGCCTGTTCTGTGTGGTGTTTGGCGGTGTAACTTTGGGTTTAACCCTGGTTTGACATAATCTGCTCCAAAGCAGGTATATGTTCTAGATAAGACAAATCAAATGCAAGACAAACATAGCACAGTAGGTATTAATTTAAGCAGTTTGGGTTTACTCTTATCTCTTCAAATAGGTTAGACTTTATGATATACAGCAGTAGCATTTTTCCAGTCTTACCTACCAAAGAGCTTAATATGCACACACATTTATACAATGCTTTTTAATGTTTTTACTTTTCTTTTTACACACACTCACACAACAGTTTTCACCACAGCAGCAGTGTTGATTTCAGCCCCCATTTATGTATTTAACTCACACGTTCTTCTAAAATGACAGTTTTAGTACAATTTTCCATGTTTGTGATTGCCCAGATGTTGCCCCTTACTGGTCAGCATGTAAGGGGCAACCCTGGATTGACTTATAAAGTTGATAACAACCTTTGTGTGACTAAGAGCTTGATTGCCAATATTACAGTGGGCAAAGTCAGATCGGATAAGTCTGGAGGTGGTTGTGACCCACTATTGTTCGTGTGAAAGGAGGTGTGGGTCATTACAATCTGTGGTTTCGGGTGAAATTGTGGGTCACAACCACCCCCAGGGGACTGCTCACACTGTGGTTTAAATACCTGGGTCTCTCCACCTTTTGGTTTGAGAACTGAAGAAATAAATGGTAAATGGACTAGTTCTTATATAGTTATATACTTATATAGTTCTTTTCTACTCTGAGCACTCAAAGTGCTTATACAACACCTTTACATTTACCCATTCATACAAGCACTTCCATATGAAGCTAAGCTAAGTGCTTTTTTACTGTCTAACATTCACACACATTCATACTCCAACGCTTGTGTCAGAGAGCAGCTTGGGGTTCAGTATCTTGCCCATGAGGTGAAACGTCTTCAAGAAACAAAAAGAGATCCAGTCGCCCTTTTTTCAAGCTCCAGAGACTCAGATCAGATAGAAAATATCCTGAGTATGTTGAACTTCCACTGTGGTACAGGCCCCTGCCAAGACTGTGACAGTGTGTACACTGGGAGTTAAACTATTAATTAAACTTAAAAACCCCTTATTTGACCCACCTGTCTTATAGACCAATTTCTAATCTTTTTATTTCAAAAGTTCTTGAAAGAGTAGTTGTCAAACAGTTCACTGAACATTTGCAAAGGAATAGTTTGTTTGAAATGTTTCAGTCAGAATTTAGAGTGGATGGGGCGCAAGGGTGGCTCGGGGCATGAGCAGGTGACCACAAACGCCGCTAGGTGATGCGGCCGGCGCTGGCCAGTCCTGACCATGCCGCCATTTGCCATGTGTCTCCCGACTCTTCTTCCCCGCTTTCCTGTCAAAATCTTCACTGTACCTCTGTCAAATAAGGCCAAAAAATAGAAAAATAGAAAAAAATAGAATTTAGAGGGGATTTAGCACAGAAACAGCAGTAGTGAAGGTTATGAGTGATCTTCTTGTGGCCTCTGACAGTGGATTCATCTCTGTGCTTATCCTGTTAGACCACGATACTGCTAATCATATTACCTTACTACAGAGATTAGAAGACACCATTGAACTGGCTTGAGTCACATTTTTCTGATAGATTACAGTTTGTACATATAAATGAGGTGTCTTCTTCACACACTAAAGTTAGTCACAGAGTTCCATGGGGTTCTATGCTGGGACCAATACTTTTTTACATTGCAGGCATGTCTTAAAGACAGAAAACTTGGATGATCTCTAATTTGCTAGAGACAAAACTGAGGTGATTGTACTCAATCCTAAAAATCTCAGAAACATGGTGTCTAACCAGATATTTACTTTAGATGGCTTTACCGTGGCCCTTTTAATAATGATTGTGACATTGTAACCATAGGCAAAGGCTATCACTTGGTGAGTTTCTCCAGCCTGAGTACCAGAAATAGAAACATCAGTGTTCATAGCAAGGATATACAAGGCAGCACTCAAAGGACAACTTTGCTTCCCACCTCTTTCCGTACTAAATTATTCTGTTAAAACACCATTAACAATAACTTGTACAAGGGATTTAGCATACAGAGTTATGACCATATATATGAAAGCGTCTGGAATACTGTAAGCTTACATCACAGCCCAGAGATATTCTCTGGGTATGAAATCAAAAGCCTTCCTGTGATTCAGGCCAATGCTATAAAATTGTTTTGAATCATCAGGCTTATAAAGAATTGCTCTTAAAAAAAACATATGTTATCCCACATCATGCATTCTGTAATGGTACTGTGATGGTTTGTGCTTCCTCTGTAATTCCATCCAAAACTTTCAGTCTATTTGTAATTATTCTGGCTAGAATTTTATAGTCTGTATTTACGATGGTCAGATGTCTGTAATTATCAAAGAGTCAGGGAGTCATCTCCTTTCTTATACAACACACACAACACCTTGATAAAAGGAGTTTGCTAGACAGCCTTTTTGCAGCCTTTTTTTATACATGGAAACGAGCAGGTTAATTACATCATCACAGTGCAACTAATAATTCTAATGCCACAACTCTAGCAATTTTTTTGTTGTACAAATACAGTCATACTGCAATCTTCACTTTAATGTTATGGTGAATCTTCACTCTAATAAAGAGTCTTGATGTCTTTGAATATAATCCTTTGGTTTATCCATAGCTGGTATTTCAGTTTGAAGTGTGAATTGACTTTGTTGCACTGAAATAACCTTGTCAGTATTGACACATAAATATGTCAGTCTTGACCCTCGTCGGCTACCTATGAATGCTAAAGAAACTTTCTGAATGTTTTGCAGCAGCAGCAAAACAGGGATAAATTGTCTGTTTGCTCACTCCCTCTCTGTTTGTTCACCTTTAAGTCAGAGGACCTCGGAGCCTGTGCCCAGTTTGAAGCCAGTCGAAATGCAAGGAATATGATGCCTAGCGCCAGCTGTGGCATTTTCCCAGAGTTCACCCTGAGAAAGCCCTCCTCAGAGACTGACATCGAGAACTGGGCATCTAAGCACTTCAACAAACACACACAGGTACTCAAGAGATTGTAAAACACCTGTCTGTTTCCAGTTAGCAATTCTGAACCTGCGATCTCTAGCATATAAAAATATTGCCTGTGTTCTGTATACATTTAACATTATCCACACATGTGAAACAAATGAATTAACAGTGTATTAACATTATCTAGTTCATGCCATGGAATGGCATACATAGGAACAGTGTATTAAACACTAGATTCAAATGATTCGTGTAGATGTCACACATGTTGACAGTAAAAACTGATTCTCAGTAATCAGCTGATGTTTTTTTTTTTTTACATGTAGGATTTCTCATTCTCGGCCTTGGACACAGAAAATGCTCTGGCACTGAAAGCTCTGCTAGTGGTTTCATTCATCCATTCATCCAATCACACATATTCAGCAAGTTTATCCATGCCTAAATGTTTTGACACAAAGATTGGAGAAGCCAGGGATTAATCCACCAAACTTCTGTTTGATAGACAACTCACTCTACCACCTGAACAGCAGCTGCCCCATAACAGAGGCATAACAAATGAAAGCTCATACTGCACCCCAAACTTTAGTAATACATTTATAATACATACATACTCAAACCCCTGAAAAGACAAGTTTTATGGCGCTACAATACATATTCTACATTTTGTCAGTGTTAGGGGGAGCTAACATTTACTTCACACTGAAAGAACTTGAACAATGGCAAAGCATAATATAGACCAGTGGTTCCCAAAGTTGAGAGTGCTGTGGTCCCCTTAAAAAACTGGGGATACCCTGCAGTACCTTTGGGAACCACTGGTATAGACAAAAATACAGTTTAGCTAAATTTACAATACATAATGTTTGGCCTTCTATTGATTTTAAATGGTGTTACAGCAGGCGCTGTCACAAAGACAGAAGTGTTGTGCCACAAAACATAATTTTCCTGCTTTACTCCCATAGCAGCTCC
The DNA here is from genome assembly GCA_024447675.2 of Pterophyllum scalare. NCBI lineage: Eukaryota > Metazoa > Chordata > Actinopteri > Cichliformes > Cichlidae > Pterophyllum > Pterophyllum scalare. Next base: position 39,574 of record JAMQGT020009084.1, on the reverse strand, counting down.
AGGACCCAGGACCATGACAAAGTTACATAAATGACAAGTTTACATATATTCTGTTTGATTCCATGTATGACTTCTGTTTATAATGTATCTTTGTGTTTTTCCATAGTATTTCTCTCTAGTGCTTAGTTGCAGTTGCTATTTGTAGTTGAGTTTCATTGATCCTCAGGGTTTGAGTTCCTTTTATTTTATCCTTCTCAGTCTTTTCTGTGAGGGGAGAAAGTTAAAAAGGCAGTTAGCTGGGTGGGAAGGATCCTTTACAAGCTCTTTACAAGCTCTTCTTGTGCAATCTGTTCTTATAAATTACAGCAATAAATGGGACTTCACGCCCAGTAATTTTGGATGCAACACGCACCACCATGTTCAATTATCTCTCCTGCTCTGCAGTCACACTGCCAAACCAGACGGCTATGGCAAAAGTAAGGATGTTCTCCACAGCCCCTCGATAAAACAAACCTCTGCTGGACACACCACACTTTTTAACTGTTTTACAAAGAACAGTCTCTGATGGGATTTCTTTAAAACTGGTGTTGTCCTTCCATTTCAAGGTGAATGAGATGTTAACACCTAGGAATTTATCGCTGTCCAGTCTCTGCACCTCTGTGTTGTTGATGACCAGGGGAAGGTGGTCTTTGTGTTTGCAGCGAAAGTCCACAATGAATGGTCTTCTAGATCAGTTCTAGATTATTTGTGCTGCGCCAGTCCACCAGAGATGAAATTTGGGTCTTGTACATTGATTCATCATCCCTTGTGATTAAACCCACCACTGTAATATCATCTGCAAATTTGAACAGTTTAACTGATTGAAGGTGTAAAATAAAGTCATTTGTATACAATGAGAACAGGAGTGGAGAGAAAACACACCCCTGTGTGGCTGATTGTTAGGGGTTTTGATGTTTTGTTTTTACATCTGACCACCTGAATCCTGTCTGTTAAAAAGTCCAATAACCACTGACACAGTGATTGCTCAACTCCCATACAAAGGAGCTTATCATACAGTCTGGATGGCAAAATGGTATTAAAAGCTGAACTGAAATCGACAAACAGAAGTCTTGCATAATTGCCAGGACCCTCTAGATCAGTGGTCCTCAACCTTTTTTGTGTGACAGACCAGTTTAATGTTAGACAATATTTTCATGCACCAGCCTTTAAGGTGTGATGGATAAATACAACAAAAACCAAAAAAAATTATACTACCGGCATAAAAACTGGCCATTTTCCAAATATAATAATAAACATGAATCCACTGTGTACTCGTATGCAACTTTATTAGCAGCATTCTTCAACACTGTGTCAACAACATAACATGAATAACAGCCTCTCTGCCCCAACACCCTCTGGTCACTATGGTAATGTTTAAACACACCTTCAAAATAAAATACACCCCAAAAACAGATATAAAGTGCATGAAAAATACAATTCATCATAACGCTGCATTCAGTGTGAGTCCTGAGCTTGTTTCTCTACAGCAAGACAATCCCATCTGAGGGGGATGGGAGACAATGACACCCAAAGTGTGTTACTGATGTCCAGTCTACTCCGCAATTTGGTTTTCATCGCTGTCACTGCAGAAAATGCACATAAATATGACGTTGGAATTGGCAGCAGGGTTTGTAGGGCTGTTGTGGCAATCTCTGGGTATTCTGCCATGACTTTTATCCAGAACACTGCCAGAGTTCTGTCTGGAACATCCTTTTAAGGCCACCGTCATTTATGATCTCCAGCAATTGATCCTCTTCTTGTAAAGACATGCCAGATTCACTCGGTTTGTTGTCAAATGGGTCACGGATCCATTCCTTGTCAGTTCATGGGTCTTTAGTGGTTGGGAAGTAGCACTTGACAGCAAAGACAGGTGACCATGCACCAAGTAAGCGGGTTTTGCAACCCATTCCTTGTCACTGAAATTTGCTGTGAGTAGTGACTTTTTTCAGAAAGAAAACTCTTTTCAGTATTCAAAGACACTGGCCAGTGATCTCCCTTGGGATAATCATCTTATTTCTGTGTATAAGAGAAGGTGTCTGTGCTCCATGTCCATCTTGTCACAAAACCATTTGAACTGGCAGGAGTTAAAAGCATGTTTTTTGATGTGGTTGAGAACTTTAACAACATCTTTCAAAGTTCATTCTTCAGCAAGCCTGCATTTTCCTGTGATTGATACAATATGTAGACTCATATTCAGGTGCAACGTCCAAAATCCGAGTCGTTAAACCAGACAGCCAGTCATGGCAGTTATGGCAGCAGTTCAATCTGTGCATATGCCAGCACAAAAGGCCCATTTCAGTTGTTCTGATATCATCCAGTGACTTGAATAGTTCTGTGGCTGTGGTTTTGGTTGGCAACGATGGTGCACATAACATATCCTCATGCACATCTTCCTGATAAAGATATCACACATAAACAAGTAGTATTCCCTTGTTGTCAATGTCTGTAGACTCATCGACCTGGAGTGCATACCACGGCGATGTATTAATCCTCTCCAACAATTGTGTCTCAATGTCCTCTGCCATTTCTTGAATGCGCCAAGTGACAGTGCTAGCTGAAACAGGCACCTGTGCTATCTTGTTAACCGCAGCCTCTCCTAGAAGTTCACAACATATATTGCAGAATAGAGTGCAGACACAATGACATAGTATCATCAACAGATCTTTTTGCCCTATATACAGACTGATAGGTTCTAGGGTGATACTGGAAAGGTGTCTAGATGCCAAATGTTCAAATATTTTCATGATAGCTGATGTTAATGTTACAGGTCTATAGTCGTTCAGGCAGCTCAGGTTGGATTTCTTAGGTGCAGATACAATCACAGCTGATTTAAAACATACTGGAACTTTCTGTTGAGCTAAGGAGCAGTTAAAAATATCAGTTAAAATCAGGGCTGGTTCATATGCACAGTGTTTGAGGCAAACACAATACCCAATCAGGACCAGCTGCCTTTCTGCTATTTTGTCTGCGCAGAAGGTTCCTTAACTCATGCTCCCTGATGAAAAATGGCGGAGCAGTAGGCTCAGAGTTTTTTATTTATTTATTTATTTACTATTATTTTTTATTACCCGGATGACAGTAGTCATTAACATTGACAGGCTGGGAGTTTTTTCCAATTTTGAATCTGCAATAAATGTTTAATTTATCAGGCAGATTAGGATCAGTATCCAAAGAAATGTGTTTTGCCTTATAATTAATCATTGACTGGAATCACTGCAGATGCAGCCCAGATCCATCTCTGGATCTCCCGTTTCTTTCTCCCGTCACTCATGAACAAGACCCCAAGATACTCCTCCACCTGGGCAGCAACTCATCCCTGAGCCGGAGTGGGTACTCCACACTTTTCTGGCTGAGGACCATGACCTCAGATTTAGAGGTGCTGATTCTCATGCCAGTCGCTACACACTTGACTGTAAACCATTCCACTGCGAGCTGGAGGCCACCACCTGATGAAGCCAACAGGACCACATCATCTGCAAAGAGCAGAGACGAGATTCTGAGGCCACCAAGGCGGAAGCCTTCCACCACATGGCTGCCACATGGCATGCCCCTACTGAGTCACCTGATGGTTTGCCAGAATTGCTTTGAGGCTGTCTGACAGTCTTTTTCCAGGTGAGAGGTGAGAGCTGAAGATCCCACAGACTGGGCATCTGCCAGATGTTACCAGCTCACCCTCACAATACGTTTAGGTGCACTGGATTTGTCCAGCATCCTCCTCTGTCACGTGCTCCAACTCACCACCAGGTGGTTATCAGTTGACAGCTCAGCTCGTTTCTTAACCTGAGTGTCCAGAACATATGGCCACAGATCTGACGATATGATTGCAAAATTGATCATTAATTTGCGACCTAGGGTGTGCTGGTGCCATGTGCCACATTCGAACATGGTGTTTGTTAGTGACAAACTGTGGTTTGCTCAGAAGTCCAATAACAAACACAAAACAAACAGGTTGAGATCGGGCAGGCCATTTCTCCCAATCACTCCCCTCCAGGTCTCACATGAGCGTTGAAGTCTCCCAGCAGGACGATGGACTCACTGCAGGGAGCACCCTTGAGCACCCCACTCAGCAACTCCAACAAGGGTGGGTACTCTGAACTGTCATTAGGCACATAAGCACTCTGGTCCCCATTGATCAGTTCTATCACTTAGTGGGGGTGATCAGCTGTAGTCTTGTCTTGCTGTGTGCCTGGCAGGTGGCTGGGGCGGATTCGGGGGGAATCGGGTGTCTGGTGATTCCTGGACATGGGACTGTGGCTGCCATTTTGTGGTGTCTTTTTGCAGGCCTGGGTGTTGTTGGTGGGGGCTTGGGTGGATGCTCTTATGATCTTGTGGTATGGGGGCTGGGGTGCCCGTTGTGGTGAGTGCTGGCCCTGGGCCGTGTGGCCAGCCTCCTCTGCGGGGGTCGGGGTGCATGATCTGGGGCCCTGGCACCCGGGATTGCACGTTTCCTGGTGGGTCCCTCCCTGCACTGGAAGGGTCTGTGCCCCCTCAGGCGCACCACCATGTGGGGTGGGTTGGCCTGCGTCAGGATGTTTGGTCGGCATTCTGGGATTCTGGGGTGCCCACGGTCCCGGGGGGGGGGCACTCAGATGAGGGAGCAGCGGTTCTCCACAAGGGGCCAGTTGGTCCTGTACCACCATGTATGGGTGTGGGTGTTGTATTGGTGGGATGTTTGTTGTTGTCTTCTTTATGTGTGTGTCATCTTTGTGTCATGTTTGTCTATGGTATGGGCTGTGGGTGCCTCCTTGAGTGCGATGGTGCTCTGCGGTGTGGTCACTCCAGGCCCTGGACTTGCCTTCCCTGCCATGCAGTTGGGTGTAGGTAACTGGGGTGCTTAATGAGCCTCCCGGCCATTTGTATTCTGACCATTCTCCTCCTGCCACTCAATCAAACACATCACATACATGTAGGGTCTTTGGGGGGGCGGGGGCACTGTGGACAGTGCCACAGTGAGTAGGGCCACTCCCTTGGCTCTGGTCGCTGTGCTGCATGATGTCCCACCCCTCTTTTTAAATTACATCATAGTCATTACGGATCATGACATGTCACAGTACACATAGGGCCTTTGGGGGCAGGTGTGTCACACAGTGGTTAGTGGGTGGAGCTGCTGAGGTGGCCCCACTTGTCTCTTCACTGCTGCCTGCTCCTCAATTTTTGGTCATTGCCTCTGGAGTGTGCGTGTGGTTATCATTGGGATGTGTGGCCACAGGTCTTCTGAGCTCCTGTGGGCTGTGGATGGCCTGGGTTCCTTGGGTCATTCCCTATTTACCTCTAGATCCCAGGGGGCATCGTTCTGGCTTATTTGCCCTCATTATTGAGTACGTTTCATGACAGAAACACACACACATATACATTACAACATAATACAGCAAGATTTTGTGTGTGTGTGTGTGTGTGTGTTTATATATATATATATATATATATGTGTGTGTGTGTGTGTGTGTGTATATGTATATATGTGAATATGTTTGTGTGTGTTTGTAGCTCTGTCCCCTTATTTCTTCTGTTGTCTCCCCTCTTTTCTCTGTCTTCTTCTCTTACTCTTTACCCACCTCCTGACAGACCTGGCTGTCATATTCTGTGAACAACCATCAAAATAAATCAAAATGAATAAATAAATAAAAGAAAAAGACAGACATTAACAAGTGTAGCCTATAGAGAACTTATAGTGCTCTTCTTGTAAAAGCAAATATGTTTGGTACAACAGTGCATTTGGATCATGGTTCTGATTGAGAAAGCTGCCAGATATGACATGCCAAAAAAAATATATATATATATATATATATATATATATATATATATATATATATATATATATATATATATATATATCCCACAATACGTTTTTTTGTCAGCCATGTATCTGCACCATTTTGAGCGGACCGTGGATATAAACAACACAAAGAACAGCAGCAGGTCCGTGACCTAGCATTAACTTTGGAAAGTGTAAAGTTTATTCAGTTGCCAATCTGGAGAAGAATAAATAGAATTCAGAAGATGCTGTACAGAGAAAAATTATATCCAGTATTGTTTTTGGCTAAACTCTCAACTCTCAGTAACATAGATTGGTATGACCTCACAACAAAAGACTGGAACTCTGATGTCACATTGCTGCCTCCAACTTCTCTGCTGTACATAATAAATTACCTTGTTTATGGTATCAGCGCTTACACATATGAAGAGTTCAAAAGCTATAAATCTCTCGAAGCCCACGGACATTTCACGAATGGCTGGGTGCAGGATCTGTTCACATTTTGAACGCTGGACTGTGACAACACAGTTGTCACTGCAAAGGTAAGCTAACTTGGCTGTAATCAAGTGAAGTTATTAGTAGTTATTATTAGTGAAGTAAACTGTAATAATACAGACAGCCTTACAAATGAAGCAAAATATAGGGAATGATTGTAAACTGTTGTTGTCTGTCTGCTTATGTGTTGTCTACAGGTCTTGCACTCCCAGCGCCTGACTGACACGTCACTCGAACCCTTCCATCATTGAGCCAACAGAAGCTATATCCTCAGGTCACTGCACTTGTGTGACTGGTTTAGCGCAGTCATGCACACATGTTGCAGCTATGATGGAGGCGGTTGTCAAATGCAGAGAGGCAATAACAGTAACTGGACAACCTGCATACTGGATGACGCAAAGCAGCATCAGTAAAGGGGGAGCAGAAGCAAGGCACAAAATAGACTTCGCCACTGTGGAAACAAAAAAGAAAAAACCTTGATAAACCCCCAGGCAGCAAAGGTGCCTCCTCTCATGACTGCAATGAATAATTTTACATTTACATTTATTTTACACTGCACCATGTGCGTGATGAGAAAATGGATGACAGTAAATTATCTGCTTTGCGCCTGCACTGCAAAACCTTGCCAAGCAAGGTAGACATTGCACCTGAGCAGGCACACTACATAGGCTTGCACATATACATTGGAAAGTTTACAGCATCAAATATGCGTTCAGTATATGTGTCGAAATTGGACGAGCCTGCACTGTCTACGGTGACAGCATTCTCTTATTCTAACAGCAGTGCAACAAACCGATGTACTGCTACTGCATGGGGAAGACCAAAGGATTGTGGGTAAACCCAAAATTTTCTTCAGGCATCACCAGATGGAAGCGCCTAGTGCACTTGTTGTGGAAAAGCCTGCATTGAAATAAAATGCCTATAAAAGTATTGTGACAACATTAGAGCCAGAATCTTCCTTTTTGAAATACTGGGAGAAGAGCTGCAGCTTATGAAGTGTCTTCCACATTACAAATAAATACAAACAAATTTTTATTGTAGATGTGAGGTACTAGAATTTTGTTGTGTAAGGTGTGTGGTGTTGCATGTGGCACCTGACCCACAGCTCTGGAGTGCTCTCCTGAAAAACGCACAGCAATTTCTTGGTGTGTGTCTGTCTACTTGATCTGGCCAGCTATCACTCAGGATGCAAGACAGATGCCATTTGCTGAGATTTCTGTTTTGGGAGGGAATTGGAAAAGAACTCAGACAATTTCTAACACAGTACCAGAAAATTCCAGGAAGAGGGAAACATCTGTCAATTTGTGGCACTTTTGTCATGGACCAGAGAGCAAAGCTGACCTGGTGGCCCGTGTTAATCCTAACTGCTTAGTTGTGTGGTTCCATTAAGTTGTGTACAGCGTGCAACAGCGAAAGACTTTTGATCTGCTGTCGTTTCACCAGGGTAAAACATGATCCAACTAATTCTTGAACAGTGAAGCATTGTCTGCCATTGTGCTGCTACTTTTTGTTTTGAATGTGAATGTGAATAAAAAGTACATTATCTAAAAAATAAATCTGTCAAGATTTTCATTTCGTTAACAGTCTTAACTTTCTTATGTCTAAAAGATTTTTTAATTTAATTTAAGAGTAAATGCTGGAAGTTTGTGTTATGTACGGCTGTATGGAATGCAGAGAACGGACCTACAATGCAGAACTCAGAAGGCGAGATAAACTTTATTGCTGAGATCTTGCTAAATATACGTAAACTGTGGCAGTAACAGGTAGTCAAATACACACACACACACACACACACACAAAAGAGAGACAGCCATGAGTGAGCACGCAAAAAAGAACAATGGAAGAGTGCGACAATAAATACAAGACCGGATAACAAGAGGATGAGAAACAGGTGAGAACAAAGCTGACTACAACCAACATAATGAATAGGATAGAAATTAAACTAGAAACCAGATACAGAGGAAAAGCCACAAAATAAAACAGGAAGTATGTAAACAGAAACCCAGACTTGACAACATGGGGAGGCAGGCACATGAGAGAACACAAGGGAGGAACTGACCAAAGAACCAGAACTGAAAACATGATTAATCATACTAAAAAGGAAACAAAATCTCAAAAGTCCACAAACTGTACACCTGAGTACCCACAACTCAAATTCAGTCAGTGCCACATCCTGACTGGTGGTGTGTTTTTAATCCTCAGTGATGAGTTGATCCTTTTCTTCTTCTGCCTCATGTGTTCCCTCTTCAGTATGTACCCTCCCTGCCAAAAGTATTGGAACAGTGATGCTAATCTCTTTATTTCTGCTGTAAACTGACATATAAGATTTTATTTAGAAAGCTGAGTAACATTGGATGCGTCAATGATATTTCATAATTGTAGCCACTTAATGAGATCTCTCAGGTCACCCTCATGTGCTGACAGTTTTTAGGCACGTAAAGCATTGTGTGTGTTACTTGTTTTGGATTGCTCCAACACTTTGTTCCTTTAAAACCAGACAAAAGGCTTTTCTTTTGAGCTGAGCATTATTTTAAATGAACACACCACAAATCTAAATAGCGTATTTTGATATATGCATAAAAACACAAGAAAAAAATGAATCCAATTCATCCATGCATGCACACATACACATCATGCGTTGATAAATATTTGTGTTATCATACAGTTTTGTTGTTCACCATTGTCTTTAAAAATTATTCACAAGTACTGAATTTTTCAACATGGCAAGAGAAAGGAATAAAGAATTTAGAATATGTTATTCACGATGGGACCTTTATTTCATTTCAAGAACTTATTTTAAAATATGAAATTAGCAATAGCAAATTTCTTGAATATCAGCAATTGAGGTCCATCATACAAGCACGGTTTAATTTAAATAATATAAAATTAGAAATACCTGTATTGGTAACAGAATTTCTAAATCTTTATACCCCAAAATTATTATCAAAAATATATGTTATTATTAAAAAATAATGATTCAATCTCCCTGACAACTGCATAAATGGGAGCGAGATCATTCCATCAACCCAGAGGAAAACTTCAAAATGACTAAAATTCCAAATTTAGAACTCATACAATACAAAACTCTCCATAGAATACACTATACAGGGCATAGAATGTTCCAAATGGGCCTCAGAGACACAAATATATGCACCCACTGTTCAGGCAACCATACAGAAAACTATATGCATGCAATTTGGTCTTGTACAGCTGTTCAGAGGTTCTGGCAGACGATATGTGAAGACTTATCCACATGATTTAATTGCGACATCCCAGCTTCACCAAAACTGTGCATTCTAGGTGATTTAAGTGAATTAAACATGGAAACGAATATATCACACGTAATTCTTACTGCCTTATGCATCGCTAAGAAAACTACCCTCATTAATTGGAAATCAGAAAATTATTTATGTATTACTCACTATAGGAATCTACTTTTAGAGCACATTGGTCTGGAAAGAATGTCTGCCACCTCTAAAAACCAACTGGCCAAATTTGAATCTCTCTGGTCCCCACTGATCAGCTCCATCGCATGATGGGGGTGACCAGCTGTAGTCTTGTCTCGCGGCGTACCCGGCAGGTGGCTGGGGGTGGGCCGGGGGAGTCGGGTGTCTGATGGCCCTTGGACTGGAGATGGTGGCTACCATTTTGTGGTTTCTGTGTCCGGGCCCAAGTTGTTGGTGTTGAGGGCTTAGACGGATGCTCTTATGGTCTTGGGGTGTGGGGCTGGGGGGCCCGTGGTTGTGGGTGCTGGCCCCGTCCGGGTGGCCGGCCTCCTCTGCGCGGGCCGGGGTGCGGGTTCTGGGGTCCTGGTGCCCGGGGTTGCCCGTTTCCCGCTTGGGCCCCTCCCTGCGCTGGAGGGGTCTGTGCTCCCTTGGGCTCGCCGCCGTGTGGGGTCGGTTGGCCCATGTCGGGGTGTCTGGCTGGCACTCTGGGTGCCCCCCCCGTGGGGTGGTGGGGTGCTCAGGTGAGGGAGCAGCTGTTACCCACATGGGGCCGGTTGGATCCAGGACAACTGTGTGTGTGTGTGTGTGTGTGTATGTGTGTGTGTCACAAGTGCAGCGACCAGATTACTGCAGCCGTGGCTCCCGTCAGTCTTGATGCCCCTGCTCCTCTCTTCTCTCACTCATGAACAAGACCCCAACTCCTCCACTTGCGGCAGCAACTCGTCTCTGACTTTCTGTGGTCACTCCACCCTTTTCTGGCTGAGGACCATGCCCTCTGATGGCCTCTGTTGATGAGAATTAGGAAGAGAACTGGTGATAAAGGGCAGCCCTGGTGGAGTCCAACAGGCACCACAAATTAGTCAATCTTCCGTGTACCCTCAAATATGCTCAAGAGGATAAAGAGCCAGTCCTATGTTCAGCAACCAGGAGGAAAGCCATATTGTTCCTCCTGAATCTGAATTTGGAATAACAGACAAACTCTCCTTTCAGCACCCAGGAAAAGACCTTCCCGGAGAGGCTGAGGAGTGTGATCCCCTGTAGTTCAAGCACACTCTCTGGTCCCCTTTTTAAAGAATGGAACTGCTACCCCAGTCTGCCAATCCAGAGACATCGTCCCAGATCTGCTTGTGACATTGCAGACATATGTTGACCAAGACAACCCTACAACATCCAGAACGTTAAGGAGCTAATCTCATCCACCTCAGGGCCCCTGCCACCAAGAATTTAATTAACTACCTCAGTGACCTTGCTCCCAGTGATGGGTGAGTCATCCCTCTCATCCCCAGACTCTATTTCCTCTACAGAAGACATGTCAACTGGATTAAGGAGACGCTCAAGTGTATTCCTTCTACCACTCGACTAAATCCTCAATTGAAGTCAGCAGCGCCCCACTATCACTATACATGATGTGAGTAGAGCACTGCTTTCCCCTCTAAAGTCGCCAGAAGGTTTGCCAGAATCACTTGAAGGCAGAACAAAAGTCTTTTTCCATGGCTTCACAAACTCCTCCCACACCCAAGTTTTTTTTCAGCTGTTGCCTAAGCATATTCCACTTGGCCTGCTGACACCCACCTGCTAACCAAGCCCAATAGGACTTCTACAGCTTGATGGCTCCCTTAACCTCCAGTGTCCACCATCCGGTTTGGGGATTACCACCATAACATGCACCAACCACCCTGCAGTCACAGCTCTATGCAACGACCTAAGGTGTCCTGGTGCCACGTACACTTATGGGCACCCTTATGTTCAAACATGGTGTTTGTTATAGGCAAACAAACTGCAGACTGTTGAGATCAGGCAGCTGATCTGCCCACGTGAGTGGTTGAAGTCTCCCAGTGGGACAGTGGCGTTACCAGGTGGAGCATCCTAAAGCACTCCACCCAGTGGAGTCTGGATACTCTGAGCACTGGAAACTGGAAATTTCTGTTCAAATTGTCATCCATAAGTATGGAGGAGATTAGGAGAGAAGTACACCAGTGAGTGTCTACAGCTGTCTATAAAACAAAATGAGGCTCTGTCATAGTTTGGGGCTGCATTTCAGCCAGTGGTTTTGGAGATCTTGTCAAAACTCAATTATCAGCACAGAAAAGTCCCAAGCATGCTGCCAGTGCAATAAAAACATGCCTGGATAGAAAAACACACAATGGAACACTATTAGTCATGGATTGGCCTCCCAGAGCCCAGACTTCAACATTACTGGCGTACTGTGGTATCATCTTGACAGAGAACAGAACAAAAGGCAGCAAACATCCAAAGAAGAGCCTTGAATGTCCTTCAAGAAGCCTGGAGAACTATTCCTGAAGACTGCTTAAAGAAATTACAGAAAGTTGCCTCAGAGACTGTGCTGAAGAATAAAGGTGGTCATACCAAATATTGACTTTCAAGCTCCGTTTTAAGGGTATAAACTGCATTTCCATGTATGTTTACACATTTCAATAAATGGCTGAACCGATTTCCTGGAAAATATAAAGAAATTAGAGATTTTGGCACTGTATATATCACAAAATTAAAGCTATTGGACCAGTGCTAACTTTATGGATGTGGGTGCAGGGAAAAGATCTTTGTATTGTACTGCATCAGGAGGTTCCTGCATCTTAAGCCACACTCACACACACTGATTAAAAATATTATAGAGGGATGTCTGTGGTTGGGGTTGAAATTCCTTATTTGTGGGTGTTGGGAGAGCTGTTTGCATTGTCATTAAGTGCGAAAACCAGATTGAACACTAATACCTTGTTAAGTCTCTCCTGCCTGCCAGCATAAACAGTTTTTGCACCTGTAAATAAATAAATAAATACTGCAGTATTCAACTGGACACTTTTGCAGAACATGTGTCTGTTGCTGCATTTGGTTGCTTTCACAGCGGAGCAGAGTATTCAAATGAATCACACAGGAGATAAACTAAGTTTAGCAACAGACACCTCAGTGCATTGAGTAATGCTGAAAGTAAGCAGCATGACTTTGATTGTTGCCGGCTCTGACTTTTCACTCCCCTAAAGAAGCTTTTCACTGAGTCTTCACCCTAACTGTTTTGGACAGAGCTCCACATTTTTCTTTCATATTTCTTTAGAGCAGAGTACACATGCACAGCATTGTTGCATGATCCCACGGCTCTCTGTCATATCACATCGAAATGCGCCATTCACTGACAGGATCCGGAATTTACTTTTTGTTTAAGAACATAAGCAGTGCAGTTAAATAATCATTTTGCTCTTTCAGCATGATCAGAAATACTTTATTGATCCCAGAGGGAAATTTAAGTTGTTACAGCTTCAACCATTCATCACATAAAAAGAACAAACACTCTAATAATTTAAATAATTTAAAACCAAAAACACAAAAAATTTAAAACAAAGAATTGAAATTTGTAATATGTACAGGAGAATTCTTTTGAATACAATAAAGGCAGTGGTGATATAAATATAAATCTGGAACATACTGTATAAGTAGTTGAAATGATTGCATCTCTGAGTTACTGCACACATAATAAATTGCACAGATGAACTATTGTGTCACCCATTAAGAGAGGAGTTAACAGAGTTTGATGGCCACAGGTAGAAATGACCTCCTGTGGTGCTCTGTGGTGCATTTTGGTGGGATGAGTCTTGCACTAAATGTGCTTCTGTGACTCATAAAATGTGTCGTAGAGCGAGTGGGAGCCATTGTCCATAATGGCCTGTAGTTTATACAGCATCCTCTTCTCCAACAGTCCCTTCAGCAAGTCCAGCTCCACTCCCACAACCTCACTGGCCTTGTGGATCAATTTTTTGAGTCTGTTGGCGTCTGCTGCCCTCAGCCTGCTGCCCCAGCATGCAACAGGATAGAGGACAGCACTCATAACACAGACTCACAGAAGATTCTGAGCATGGTCCGGGAGATGTTGAAGGACCTCAGGCACCTCAAAAAATGCAGATGACTTTGGCCATTCCTGTATAGGGCATCAGTGTTCTTAGCCCAGTCCAGTTGCACTCGCAGATATTTGTCATCCTCTACAGTGTCCACACTGATTCCCCTGATGGACACAGACGTCATCTGTGTCTTGTTCGTTCTCAGGTTAACCACCACTTCCTTTATCTTTGACACATTGAACTCCAGATGGTTTTGCTCACACCATGGAACAAAATCCTTCACCACTGCCATGTACTCATCCTCATCATCCCCTGCTGATACATCTAACTATTGCAGAGTCATCCGAAAACTTCTGAAGATGGCAGGTCTCCAAGCAGTAGTCAGAGGTGTAGAGGGTGAAGAGGAAGGGAGGGAGCACAGTTCCCTGTGGGGCTTCAATGTTGCTAACTACCCTGTCAGACACACAGTGCTGCAGGTGTACATACTGTGGTCTGACAGTCAGGTAGTCAACAATCCAGGACACAAGGTGGGCATCTACTTGCACCACCGTCAACTTGTCCCCAGAAGAGCAGGCCCAATGGTGTTTAATGCACTTGAGAAATAAACAAAAATATGACCCTAACAATACTGGCTGGCTTGTCCAGGTGAACGTATACTCGGGTTAGCAAGTAGATGATGGCGTCTTCAACTCCCAGGCAGGGCTGATAGGTGAACTTGAGAGGGTCCAAAAATGGCTGGACCACGGGTTGGAGTTGATTCAGGATGAGCCTCTCCATGGTCTTCGTTACTTGTAGTCCCACTTGGTAGCAGCATCTTTGGAACAGGAACAATGCAAGACATCTTCCACATCACAGGGGCCCTCTGGAGACTCAGGCTCATGTTGAAGACATGACGCAGTGCTCTGTAGCGGTGGTGGGTGGAGGAGGGGTGAAGGTTTGAGGTGGGCTATCGCAGGAGGGGGGCATGCTATTCAGAGATTGGGGGGTGGTGGACTGCTGAGGATTAACAGCATAGGAGTCAGGACAGGGAGGACAGAGCCTACAGTGTCAAATCAGTGTCAAAAAAAAAAAAATCAGACATTTTCCTCAAATGGGGAAGCCTTCTTCCAGGTGTGTTAATTAGAAGACTTTGTCCTATCATTTTTTTGCAGCTGTTGCTAAAATACAGTGAAGGAGTGATAATCACTCTATCTTTCTTAATTGGCTATGTGCCACACACTTTTAAGGTGGCAGTAATTAAATCATTACTTAAAATGCCATCACTTGACCCATTTGGCATTAGCATAACGCTAATGGCATAGCCGTGGCCTCCAGTAACACTGTGAGGAATCTTAGAGTCATTTTGACGAGGATATGGTTAAGGTTTATTACTTCTAGGCTGGACAATCATAATTCCTTACTATCAGGCTATCCTAAAAGCTCCCTGAAAAGCCTTCAGCTGATCCAAATGCTGCAGCAAGAGTTCTGACAGCGACTAGAAATAGAGAGCATACAACTCCCATACTGGCTTCTCTTAATTAGCTAAATAAACGCTGCTGAACACTGGTACATTAACATTTACAAAGAACATTTGTCCATGGAACAATAAAAAATAAAACTGTATAAGTAGAGAACCAGAGGGTGAACAAAAAACAAACAAAAATAACAAATATCTACTCTTCTAAACTCCACACAGCGAGAGGCCTGGGCCAACATGAAATTGAACCCAGACCTTCCAGATGTCATTCTAGGTGCAAGGCAGTAGTGCTAACCACCATGCCACCATGCTGCTGTGTATTCCGCCTGTTTGTTAAAACTGGTATAAACTAGATTTTTAGCAGGTGCAAAACCTGATGATATTAAGTTGTTTGAACTTAAACACATAATTACAATAAGATAGATCATCAAAAAGTACAGTCTACTCAGCATTAACAAGTAATAATGTTCACATTCTAGGCAATTTTTAGTAATATGAACTCAATATTTTTAAGTCGAATCAAAATCTGGGTTCACAGATCCAGGATTGAATTTAAAGTCCTTTTCTCACATACATAGGTCATGAATAATCAGCTCCCTCCTTAACTTAAAGACCTCATAGTACCATATCACCCCAATAGAGCACTTCATTCTCAGACTGCTGGCTTACTTGTGGTTCCTAGGATACTTAAGAGTAGAATGGGAGGCAGAGCCTTCAGCTTTCAGGCCCCTCTTCTGTGGAACCAGCTCCCAGCCTGGATTTGGGAGACAGACACCCTCTCTATTTTTAAGATTAGGCTTAAAACTTTTGTTTTGATCAAGCTTATAGTTAGGGCCAGAAGAAGTGATCCTGAACCATCCCTTCATTCTGCTGCTATAGGCCTAGGCTGTTGGGGGGTTCGCATGATCCACTGAGTATTTCTTTTTCATTCACCTCTTTTCACTCAGTTTATACACCACTCTGCATTTAATCATCAGTAATTATTAATCTCTGCCTCTCTCCCACAGTGTGCCTTTTGCCCTGTCTCCCTCCCGTCATCCCCAGCCAGTCACGGCAGATCACTGCCCCTCCCTGAGCCTGGTTCTGCCGGAGGTTTCTTCCGTCGAAAGGGAGTTTTTCCTTCCCACTGTTGCCAAATGCATTCTCATAAGGGGTCATTTTGATTGTTCAGTTTTCTCTGTAATTATTGGAGGATCTTTACCTTACATTATAAAGGAGCTAGAGGCAAGTGTTTGTTGTGATTTGGCGCTATATAAAAAATTGAATTAAATTGAATTTATAACCTTTACCTTTCATTTTGCTCCAAAAAAAAAAAAATAGTACCAGTCAAAAGTTTGGACACCCTTACTCATACATAGGAATGGGTGAGTGTGTCCAAACTTTTGACTGGTACTGTATGTGTATCGCAAGCCTTTTCAGCATGTGTATGAAAATAATTTTAACAAAAAAAGTACAACTATGATTAAATTACATTTTATTCATACAGTGTGAGTTTATAGCAACAGTTGCCTTAAGATGCTTTATATTGTAAATTAAAAACCTTAAAATATTACCCTAATGATCAGATGATCCCCTATGAACAAGAATTTGGCAACAGCAGTGAGGAAGAAACCCTTTTCACAGAAGAGACTTCTGGAAGAATTTCAGGGAGTGGCAGCCAAAAGTCTCTGCTGAGAATGAGGCAATTGAAATGGCAGCTGCTTTCTAAGTATCTCTATTTATATGCCACCAGCATAACCTGTTATTTCCCTCCATCCTTTACTTCTTTTCTCAGGGTCTTTTTAGAAGAAAGGTCTCTATTGCCAACATGCTGGCCTGGAGTAGTGAGCCCATCAAGAAGCCCATGATTGTGACCTCAGACCGCACCGTGAAGAAGGAAGCAGTGGAGATCTTTAAACTCATCCAGACCTACATGGGAGACCGTCGCTCCAAGGTTGACCCCCTTTCTGTGGCGCTGGAAGTGAGTGGATGGCCTGAATCACTGCTCTGTTCTACTCAAACACATTCACCCATGCACAGAAGCCATTAGTCTCATCATTGTGCCCGCTGTAGATTTTTTCATGATGTCCTCCCACGTCGTGTTCATTAGGACACCTTCACTGGGAACTGACACTGGTCTCAGACTCCTCCAGTGCAGGAGTGGGTCAACTGACCCACTTTCTATTCTAATCAGACAATCTGCTGATATTTTGGTTTTTGTGGTACAAAAAAATTGTGCAGTTTAAACAGCATGCACAGAACTGGTTACATTTTACCAGTATTTAGATCTCAACCCACACTGTATTTCCATGTGTACATTTGAAGAAAATATATAAAACACCATTTGGTTCACAGAGTCAGGCAGGCTCTTATAGTGCTGTGAAAATTATTTGCCCCCTGATTTTTTAGTGCTTTGCATTTTTGTCACACCTAAATATTTCAGATCATCAAACAAATTTTCAGTGATGTAAAAGCTTTTAAGAGGGCAGCATGTGTAAATGCATTGCCTCAGAGCTCTCAGTATTGTGTGTGTGTGTTTTGTCTGTTAGTTCAGTTACATGAAACTCTACTGGGAGCTGGGATGGTACAAACTTTATATGACAGTAAAAGTGGACTTTATACCACCAGACCAGACCAAGGTTATTATCGTTAATAAAAACAAATAAAATAACAAAACTGAAATTGAAAAAACATTTTCGTTAACTGAAATAAATAATCATGATAATTAAAAGGAAAAAACAATAATTAAAATTATATTGTGGGTTTACAAAACTAACTAAAACGAACAGATATTATAGATAAAATTACCTTCGTTTTTGTTATTTTATGGATTGGATTTATGGATCTTGTGGATTGATATGAAATAATTTTTTTTCCCCACTCTAGTAGTTTAAGCTGGGACGCCATTGGGCAACTGTGTGCATGCATGTGCATATGCGTGGGTGCATGCTCACTGCGCTGGTCCAAAAAGTAATGGCAGCAGTCTCTGCCAAGAAAGCAGAGTCCCATATGGAGTTTGTATGAGCGAGACAGAACTAACTAAACCAAATAAAACCAATGAAAACTAAACTAAAACTAAGCATTAAACCAAAAAAAATTATAAAAATTAGCAAAACCACTCTGAAACTAACTAAAACTAACTGAATTAGAGAAAAAAAAAGTAAAAACGAAATAAAACTAAACTATAATGGAAAATCCAAAACTATTATAACCTTGGACCAGACCATCTACATGCCAAGGGAGTTTTCAGCTATTCTGATCATACACTCTCCCCGACACCCTAAACCATTTCTGCTTACATACTACTGCAAGCTAATGCTATAACTAGCACTGGAGGAGCTGTACTGGCTGAATGCTAATCTAGAGAGGAGGTCATGGCTAGAGACTTTAATGGTGTAAAACTGAAAGCCAGCCGGCGGGCTCGTGTAAAATAAATTAAGTACATTAACTTCCCAACCAGAGACAATAATGCTCCATTTCCAGTAGCACCTGCTCAGTGTGACTCAACTCGACTTGGCACAGTTTGTAGGGTTTTCCATTAGGTCCTTCTACCAGGTACTTTTTTTAGTGCCCACTCAGTTGGGATTCCAAGCGATCTGAGGCAATGCAAAACTGTGACATCGAAGGACAGTATGCCACTGATTGGCCAGGGAGTGTCATCACTAGCTGAGTCATGAGAGCAGCTTCACATGATTCCTTCACCAGAATCAAACGCGTTATTTTCAAAACCCGATGGCGAGGGAAATGGAGACACACAAACCAACACCGTAGTCCAACAACAAGGTGCAAACTTTTCTGTGCTTGGTGGAAGACAAGAAATGAGAAAGTGTATCAGGAAGTCTCTGAGTTAATGGCCACATTTGAGTCACATAAAAATTACATCAAGTGGCTTCTGCCCACATTGCTATATCAACTCCACTTGCATTGAGGTGGTACGCAATTGTAATAGAAATAAAACAAAATCATGTCTAGTCAAGTCGAGTCACACTGAGTAGTGCCCTACTAGTGGAAACGCTGCCTAATATTCTGGACGAAGTCTACTCAGACATCCCTGGGGCATATAAAGCTGCAGCATCTCCACACCTGGGCACGTCAGATCACATCTCACTGGAGGTGATGCCAACCTACGAACCTCTCATCTGCAGAGCAAGAACAACTGTCAAAACTATACAAGTATGGAGTGAGGAGGCCACTTCAGTACTATAGGAGTGTTTTGAACACACTAACTGGGGAGTGTTCAAGCATGGTGTAGATTTAGAGGAATACACATCCTCTTTGCTGACCTATGTGCATTTCTGTACTGACACTCTCCTACCCACAAAAAGCAACAGTGTTTCCAAATAAGAAACCATGCATAGGCAGTACAGTGTGGGGTGGGATTCTGCCTATTTTTATAAAAGTTATAGATTTGCATCTCCTTGAGTGAAATATGTATTTGATCCCCAAACAAAACATGACTTAGTACTTGGTGGAGCAATCCTTATTGGCAAGCACAGCGGTAAGATGTTTGTTGTAATTGATCAACAGGTTTGCACACATCTCAGGAGACATTTTGGCCCACTCCTCTTTATGGAAACTCATTTCTTGCTTTCTCTGGTTTCTTGGCTGACTTAAAGCTTCAGCTCCCTCCACAGATTTTCTATAGGATTAAGGTCTGGAGACCAGCTAGGCCACTCTATGACCTTAATGTGCTTCTTCTTTAGCCACTCCTTAGGTTGCCTTGACAGTATGTTTTGGGTCATTGTCATGCTGAAAGAGCCATCCACGACCATGTTCTGGCTTAGGGAACAAGGTTCTCATCCTAGATTTTAGAGTTCCTGGCACCATCCATTAGCCCCCTCAGTACGGTGAAGTTGTCTGGTACCGTTAGCAGAAAACCAGCATCATAGCAACTCCCTTATTGACTGTGGGGATGGTGATTTTTGGGTCATTTCTTTTCCTCCAAACACGATGGGTTGAGTTGTAGCATCAAGTCAAGCCACTCGATTTGGTTTCACCTGACCCCAGCACTTTTTCCCAAGCATTCTCAGAATCATTTAGATGTTCACTGGCAAACTTAAGACAGGCCTATATATGTCTTCTTGAGCAGGGGAACCTTGTGGGCGCTGCAAGATTTCAGTCCATTATGGTGTAGTGTTTAACCAATGGTGAGTGTGGTCCCAAGTGCCTTAAGATCATTAACAAGCTCCTCTCATGTAGATTTGGGCTGATCCAACATCTTTCTCATGATCATCCTCACCCCATGGGGTTAGAGCTTGCCTGGAAGTCCAGACTGACAGCAGGCATCTGCATCTAATACAAAGAGCATTTTCATCACAGATCCGCTGCACTGAAACATGGCAGAACTGTAACTGAGAGAGTTTAGATTAATCATGTTTTAGCTGATAAAATCATTGTTAATGTGGGTGTTAATGTGTTCTACCACCACTGTTATTTTCTGTCTTTATATGTGACATGCAGCTACAGGATAGGAATGTGAAAATGTTAAAATATGCTGATGATATGGCTGTTGTTGGTCTCTTTTATAGGAAATCTAATCCTGATTATTTTGCTCCAGTACATAGGTTGGAGGAGTGGTGTAAATCTTGTTATTTGTTCATTAATGTTGACCAGACAAAATAGTTTGTTTTGAATCACACTGTAGCTATAACAGGTCTTTAACTTTCTAATCAGTCTGTGGAAGTTGTTAATTGTAAGTATCTAGGAACATACACTATAATGCCAAAGGTATTCACTCACCCATCCAAATAATTGAATTCAGGTGTTGCTATCACTTCCATGGCTACAGGTGTATAAAATCAAGCACATAGGCATGCAGCCTGCTTCTACAAAAATTTGGGGTTGTTTTTCAGGAGTTGGGCTCAGCCCCTTCATTACAGTGAAAGGAACTCTTAACGCTTCAGCATAACAAAACATTTTGGACAATTTCATGCTACCAACTTTGCGGGAATAGTTTGGGGATGGCTCCTTCCTGTTCAAACATGACTGAAAACCAGTGCAAAAAGCACGGTCTATAAAGACATGGATGAGTGAGTTTGGTGTGGAAAACTTGACTGGCCAGCCTCAACAGTGCCCTGTCAGTCCTTCCAGACTTCCTCAACTACTTTGCATTTGTGTATCTTGACGACATCCCAATCTTCTCTAAGGACCTTACAGAACACCAAACACAACCGCCAGGTACTTCAATAACTATTAGAGCGCACAGGTGCACAAAGCAAAGTCCATAAAGACACACATGAGCGATTTTCGTGTTGAAGAACTTGACTGGCCTGCACAGAGTCCTGACTTCAACCCAACAGAACACCTTTGGGATAGATTAGAGTGGAGACTGCAAGGCAATTAGATTGGAGAGTGGCCAGGCCTTCTCATCCAACATCAGTGTCTGACCTCACAAATGCGCTTCCGGAAGACTGGCAAAAATTCCCATAAACACACTCCTAGACCTTGTGGAAAGCCTTCCAGAAGAGTTGAAGCTGTTATAGCTGCCAGGGGTGGGCTCCTATTGAACCCTAGCCCTGGAACCTTTTGCACTGACAAGCGTGCAAATCTCTTCCCGCATGACAGAAACTACCATAAAAAGTAGAGACTGTTAATTTATTTGTAAGTGAGCAAACTTACAGATTCAGCAGGCGATCAAATAATTATTTCACCTACTGTGTGCAAAAAAACTAGAGAAAGAAAGGGGCAAATAGCTTTTCACTGCACTGTGTGCTAGTCACCCTGTAGAGATCTTTTAAACTTCAAATAGCAGAGAAAGCATATGTTGTGTCAGACACTGATGAAATGGATGACTGCTAAATCAAAATGTTCAAAGTGTTCAAAGACTTACACCAGGTTTCTGTGGGTAAAGCATTGTCATTTATACTGTTTGTAGTTTTTATTATATCCTAAATCAAATACAACCCCAATGAGGGATGGATCAAGACATTTGCACGGTACTTTATCAGATGTTTAAATTGAGACATTTTACTTTTTCATGAAAATAATAGCTCATTTTACAGTTGATGGCAGCAACACATCTCAAAAAAAGCTGGGAAGGGGGAAAAAAGCTGGAAAATTAACTGATACAGCTAGAACAACAGCTAATTTAATAAAATTGGCAGACATGGTCAATAACATGTAACTGCGTATAGAAAAGACTATTTTGAGAGCTTTTTCAGATGTTAACATGTTCACCAGTCTACAAATTTTGGAACAATTTCAGAACAGTTGTGAAGAATCAGAATCAAAAGCCTTTACTGTCATCAAACACAGGTGCTTGATGAAGACTTTCGGACAGCTGTCGCTGGTCAATTCATTACAAGAAGTATTAACAGTAATATGTGTGTGTAATATTTATATATATATATATATATATATATATATATATATATATATATATATATATATATATATATATATATATATATAGACACACACACACACACACACACACACACACATAGATAATATCATCAGACTTCTTTGTGTGAGGGACAAGGTCGAAAATCTGTATTGGATGTTCTGTGCTATTCAGGCACAGTTCTGTCATGGAAATCACTGCATGGACTTAGGAACACTTCCAGAAGTCACTGTCTGTCTACACAGACACTTTTGTGCCACTCACAAATGCAGGTTAAAGCTTGATAATGCAAAGAAGGAGCAATATGTGACCAGGATTCCATAGCGCCACCATCTTCTCTGGGCTAAAGCTCATTTAAAATGACTGAGGCTAAGCGGAAAACTGTTCTGTGGTCAGACAAATCAGTGTTTGAAATTCTTTTAGGAAAATGTTGCTGCCACATCCTCCAGGCTAAAGAGCAGAGGGACCATCTGGCTTTTTATCAGCATTTCAGTTCAAAAGCCTGCATCTCCAATGGTATGGGAGTGCACTTAGTGCCTATGGAATCTGGTAGTTTGCACATATGGAAAGGCTACATCAGTGCTGAAAAGTGTATACAGAAGTATTAGAGCAACATATGCTCCCATTCAGACATCTTTTTCAGGGAAGGCCTTATATATTTCAGCAAGACAACTGCATACTGCCCTATTACAACAGCATGGCTTCATAGTCTACAGTACAGACTTTTTGCCAACTGAAAATATTTGATATATCATGATGAATATGACAAAGACGACCCAGGACTGTTGAGCAGCTAGAAGACAAGAATAGGACAAAATTCCTCTTCCAAAAGTCCAGCAATTGGTCTCCTCAGATCCCACATTTTTAATTTAAAAGAAGAGAGAAAATAGCAGGATTTTTTAAAAATGTGTTGCTCTATTTTTTTGATTTTTTTTTCTTAAATTGGTACATTTTCTCAGTTTCAACCTTTAATATGTTTTTTATGTTCTAGCGGGTCTGCTCTCTGTCCCTCGCACCAACCTCTATACCTTTGGGGACAGAGCCTTCAGTGTGGCAGCCCCCACCCTCTGGAACTCTCTCCCTTTTGAACTTTGCAGTGCCCCATCACCGGACTCTTAAGAAACTTTTGAAAACTCACCTGCTCAAAAGGCCTTTAATCTCTATTTCACTTATGTACTTACCTAGTTATTTTTTCTTTCTTTATTTACACTTTTTGTACAACGTCCTTGGGTTTCTTGAAAGGCGTTATGTAAATCTAAGTTATTATTATTATCATTATTATTATTATTATTATTATTATTATTATTATTATTGTTGTTGTTGTTGTTGTTGTTTATGTGATCTGTTTTTAATTTATGTTTTACACCGCATCCTAACTTCTTTAAAAAATTAAGGTGAATTGACAGAGAATTAAAAGTGGCTTAAAAAACCCTTGAAGTTACCTGGCTCTCTGCCTGTTTATCAGGTGGTGGTACGTGGGTGGAGTAACCAGGGACTGCGTGATGAGCTCTACATCCAGCTGTGTCGTCAAACAACAGAGAACTTCCGTTACGACAGCCTAGAGCGAGGCTGGGAACTGATGGCTGTCTGTCTGGCCTTCTTCCCCCCAACACCTCGTTTCCACACCTACCTGGAGGGCTATATTTATCGACACATGGACCCCCTGAATGACACCAAGGGTGAGGAAGCAACACACAAACTCAGTCAATTCAACGATTAACATATGATCATAGGAATCTGTGGGTTGTATACTACAGAAATTATACATTTTCTTAACTTTTTAGGGCAGTGGTTCTCCATCCGTTTGTCTGGTTTTATTGAAAGTGGGACATTATAACAAACGCTGGTTGCTTTCATCTTCATTTTAGATATTCATCCATTCAAGGGGTGAATCTACTTGACCAGCAAGTAGGTCTGTGATATTATGCCCCAGAAATCATAAGATTGGCTGTTGATATGCAAACTGTGCAGAAGACTAACCTAAAAATTATTTTGTTGACTATAAATAGATTTTTGTTGTTCTTGGTTTTTTTGTTTGTTTGTTTTTTTATTTTGTGGTCACTTGCCCAGGTTAATATGACTAGGGCCCTTAGCCCATAAGGCCCAGCCAGGCAACACAGTGACATGGGCCAACCCTAGGAGGTGCTGTAGGGGTTGAGTGTAATGTGGATTTGACAGCACCAAGGGACAAACCAAGGCTTTAGGCTTATGGATCATCAGCTCTTTGTTTGGGAAGGATCCTGAGCTAGCAAGATACTGACTAGTCAATACACAGCTTGGCTGGAGTTGCCTTTAGAATGGAAGGCATTTAGTGGGCAGAGGTGGGTGTGGTGCCTGTACTCTCTCGTTCACCAGGGACAACCCTGGTGAACGAGAGGGTACCAAAAGGCATAAACACAACAGATAAGATGAATTTTAATTGAAATTAATTAAATTCATAGTGCACAAAATAAAATCTGATAACTATATTTGTAAGAGCTTCCTATAATTTCATCTCTGTGACTGGTATACATTATTACAACCTTATGAGCATTCACAAAGGAATGTAGCCACAGTTACAAAAGTGAAAACAATACCTGGCTCAGAAAGTGTGACCTTTTCTTAGTTCCAAAGTCACATGTCTGTGCATGTACGTCTGACTTGCACAGGCCCATCAGCTCTAAAACCACTAGGGTATAAATGTCAGTCTTCATCAGCCGTTTAACCCTGATGGGGTCAGTGTCCTCGGTCACTCTAGATACTTCCTTTGCTGCAAATGCACTAAGCTGTAATTACACAAATCATTAGGTTGAGCTTGGTTGTTACTTTAGCAACTTCTTGCAGAGGGTGTTTAACTCTTTTAATTATTGAACTGTGTAAATTATCTTTTCCTTCCTTAAAAGTAGGTCAGTAGAGTTTATTTAATGGGGCACAGTGAACCTTTTGGACGGCCCTGGACCCAAGGCTGCCCACAACACTGATGCTATTATACCTTAAAATGAGATACTGAGTCACTGTTCGGTCCAGTGTCCACTTTTTTGTCAACTGTCAAAATGACAAACTGAAAAGAGATCTGGCTAGTTAGTTTTTACCCAGGACTAATCTCTGACCTCTTCTAAGCATTCAGCTTCCTTAAACATGGCTTACGATGTCCCCTACCCCTGCCATCGGCATGACTGGACAGCCCTGGACCCGTGAAAGTTGGTTGTTGAGCAGGTCATCTACTAATGGGAAGGTTGGTGGTTCAATTCCTGGCTGCATGCCAAAGTATTCTTGGGCAAGATATTGAAGGAAAAAAAAAGATATTGAACCCTGAGTTGCTCCCGATGTATTCATTGGAGTGTGACTGGTAGACAGAAAGCACTTAGATGTAGAAAAAAGTGCTTGTATGAATGTGTGTGTGAATGGGTAAATCCACACGAGTTGTATAAAGGGCTTTGAGTGCTCAACTAGAGTAAAAAGGCACTATATGAGATCTAGTCCATTCTAAAATTTCATTTTCACAAAGCACCCAAAATGGTTTATTAGAACCAATGGGCCTTGTGTATATTTCTGTGCAGTCTGACACTGAAGTAGATCTTAACTACAGCCTAATGTTAAAAGGGAAGGGAGAGATAGGGGAAGGGAGCCAGCGGAGGCGAGTGGGTTCAGGGATACTGTGGAGCCGTCCCAGCTCTCCCCTCTGTTGTGGTGTGGGGGAGTAGAGCATCTGTTTACATAACATACAGGAGAAAAATTAGATTACCAGCTATCCAGGGCCGGCCAGGGAGTCAAATTTCAGATACTACAATTGTTTTGGTACAGGCTGTCATTGATTAATTTGCCGACAGCCTTACAGTCTCACTGGAAACTCTCAATGGCGAAAACTCCAATCATCCGAATTTTCTGGGTTCCTTCCTCACCGCGCAGATACAGACACTTCTCTAAGATTTAATCCATTCTGCCTGCGGGCACGGCTGCAGCTGGCCTGCGAGCCTTAAGACTCGCATCCAACTTGCGGTGCAGCTCCAGCAGATACTGAGTCTGAGATTGTACTGCTCTGCACATACCTTCACAATGGCCAGGCAGCCTTACTAAGGCCCGAACGGCTGCCCAGACTTTCCCAATTTCACGATAAGTCAGGTATCCCCCAAATCCAATGAGGAGAAATCCTGTTATCAATAAGCCAAATGTGTAAGCATCTTCCACGTCCTCAATCAACAGTGCAGCCAGGCATGTGATCTTCCACTCTTCCCAGGAATTTGTAACGTAGCCAGCCGGGTCTGTTCCACTCGGACAAGAGGGTTCTCCTTTTCCCATTCTCCTCATGGAGAAAATTTGATCAATAGTGTTGAGAGCCCAACTGACCAGATCCATAATTTTAATTTCCAGTTCGGAAGATGTGTAGAGAGAGGCTCTCAAGCACAGCAAAGCAACAAAGCAGGGTAGATAAGGAAGGGTTGGGAAAGAAAGAAAAGGCGTCCAGAAGAGAAGACTCTGAGTGTCTCTCTGAGTCCTCCCCTCCTGCTGCACCTGAACCACCTTTATGACACTACGATTCATTTCCTCATTCATAAAGTTGCTGTCAGAGTGATCAGAGGAGCGAATTCATCTGCAGATATTTATGTTTTTACAAGCACTGAAATCCCAGTTAGACATTAGTTTGTTATTTTTGTACATAACATGAAGCTTTTACAGTCATTCACTTGTCGACAGGCTGTAAGGATGGAGACAGCGATGATGTCACAGATTTTTAATGAGCGCAGCTGCAGCTGTCAGACTGTCAGTCAGTTCCTCTGAAACATTTACTGTAGTTACTGTAGCATCACCGTTACATCGCACTGATCTGGATGAAGCTTTAGACACAGAACACATTGATCAATGATCAATCAAGATTACCTAAGCCCAATCAAGATCACCTAAGCCTATAAGGCCCAGCCAGGCAACACAGTGACATGGGCCAGCCCCAAGAGGTGTTGTAGGGATTCAGTGTCACGTGGATTTGACAGGGTTCAATATCTAGCTCAAGCATACTTTGACATGCAGACTGGAAGAACCAGGGGTAGAACCACTGATCTACCAATTAGTAGATGACCTATTCTACCTCCTGAACCACAGGCACTGCCGCCGTTGGTGGCTAGGTTCTGGCTCCAGAGAATCTCTAGTTTATATAGACATATGATTCTGAACGTATCACTTTCTCATAAAAATTCTAAAGCCTGTCTACATATACAGTGATTTGCTTGTGATATTTCACTTGCATAGCTAACAGCTAGCCACTTCACTACATTCCAGGATTTTGAGACATGCTCAGTTCGCATTGCCAACAAACCTGTCATCACTAGAAGTCGCTGAATTTCACTAACATTCAACTGTGAATAGGCACTACCCCACTTTTTCATGTCATTTGGATGTCATTAGCTAAAATACCTCTCACTGGTAAGTGTGTTTTTGAAAATAATTCCATTGTTAAACAAACATAATACTCAGTAACAAATTTCCACTTTTCTTTTATCTGTTCATTCAAACTATTTTTTTCTAGTTCTCTACCTGTAAGCATATGAAAAATATTTCATTTTGATCCCAAAACTTTGCTTTTGTGGTTCAGACAATTCTGACAAATTTGTCATTTTCTCATAAAATGCCAGTTACTTGTGGTTTTCATTTAAGTTTTTACCTTTTTTCAAGCTGTTTTCTCCTCAAAAATTGCCCAAGAAATGGTTAAAAAATTGTGCTAAATTAAAAGAAAAATTAGCTATAGCAAACATAAAAGCTATTTTTGGGGAAAATCATTCTAAAATCCACAAAAGCAAAGCTTGAGAGGAATAATGGACAATTTTCTATTGTTTTACAATAGAAAGAGTTAGAAAATAACACTTGCTTGTCAAAGACAAAAACCGTGCAAAATGGTAATCCAACACCAGTTGGTTGACATCATGACATGCTGCATCTTTACTGGTGAAAACATTTGAACTTGTTGTCATGCCAAAGAATCAATTTAGGACAACAAAGGCAGTCTTCTGGTGTTGTTAATATGTTGTCTTTTTGCTTAAGGGGTGCCCATTAGCAGTTATGCTAAATACTGCTACAGGAAACTGACAAAAGCTGCCCTCACCGGAGCCAAGAAGGTAAGCAGTGCCATCTCTGTCCTCATGTTTTTAATTTTTTACTGACATTATTTTCCTTAAACTATAAATGTCAGCATTAATAAGTAGAGTACATTCTGAGGAAGAAGGTTCTGCCAAATTTATAGACATAAATGCAGACATTTCATTTCATTAATGCCCTTTACAGTCTACAGAGAACAACACAAATGAATGAATCAGGAACATCCAGACATAATGTTCCTGTAATATGACAAACATAATCCAAGCATAGGTTGTTTTTTTTTGTCATCAAACAGAATGGATTCAAGTCGGATTCAAATGGCCCATGGAATTTTATCCGACTTGGAAAAATCCGTCTCATATGTAAGTCGGATAAAATCCAATTCTTTAAATTCTTTAAAATATCAGACAGAGTTTGGGGTCTAATATCAAATTTCATGGTAATGGCTTTCTGCTTGATCCCTGGATTTGCTTCTGCAAATGTTATAATCTCATATTTTTACTCGTAAGTGTGAGTTTGTAGCTTACGCTTGACTCTTACGCTTGCCATGATTGTCTCTGGTGAAATGAACTCATTTGCCCAGTGCAGCCAATCCAGACATCATGTGACTGTATAGAGACTCAAGAGCGATGGATTGTAGATATTGGAACTGGGCGTGGCGGGAGCTGAGGAGGACTTCAGCACTAAACTTATCCGACATTCAATTTGAAATGAATTAAAACAGGACCAGATTTTTCATTTGTGGCAGGTGAAAATCTGACTTGCATGATCTGATTTAGGTGATGATTTTTATTAGAAGTAATGTTAGGAAAAATTGGGACCTGAAGAAGCCATCCGAGTAGAGCAAAAATACAATTTGTGTGACTTTGACTGAGGCGATATCTGCTGTATTAACAAATGTTTTTAGTTGAACCAATTGACCCAAAATTGCTCCCAGCTGGTTGCCAGCCATCAGTGTGTGAGTATCATTACATGTTAAAAATTGTAAAGCATTTTGTCTTTTACAGTAACAAATAAAGGTGCAATCAGTAATTTTTTGAGATTTGTAATATAAAAACATATATATTGTACTCACAAATATACATAGATTGGGGTTTAATTATGTCAACAAAATGATGCATTCCTATAAACTTATAATTAATTAAAAATACATAGAAACAGGCACTAGTTTGTGGAAGCTGTCATGTTACCCTACCACCATGGAGGCTGGCACATCTCCATTCTACTTTAAGTAGAGACCGGCCATATATGTAGTACATCAAAAGTGCAGGAGAAGTTAGGGACGTCTTTGTGCCATGGAAGGACATTTAAAATTGTGCCTATACCTTCAGATTTAAGATATGAAGGTTCATATCTATGTTTTGGAGGTCCAAAGAAGTGAAAAATGCAAAGAGAAAAAAACCCAGCACAACCAGCATCTTAATAAAATGTCATCCTCAGTCTCATCTCCAGGATACACAAAAACATGTATAAACATACTTATTTATTCTCAATATTTCCTTTATTAGTCACTAATTTTGAGCAGATTAGAGGTTTGATCCCCCAGAGAGCTGACAACAAGCTGGCTAAACAACAACAGCTGTTTATAAGCTAATATCATGTCAGCTATTGTTAGGCTTGGGTGTCCTAAAAGAAATCCCACTTTCCCTCTGATAAACTGTTTGACGCCTAGTGAATAAACTCTCATACAATGTGAGAATGTAATCAGTGTCTCATGTTAGATCCACTTCAAAGACAGTTTCACTGATGCTGGTGTCTCAGATTAACTGGTGACGGTCAAACAGATGTGCCGTAGACTTGCTTTTCAGAAGCTGCTACCGACAGTAAGAAGTAAAAGCAGTTAATAGTTCATCTTTTTCTTTCCTTTTTGTTTTTTTTTTTCAGCACAGCACAACAGTCTGCCGTCACATTGTTTTCAATACAGAAAGAGCATGCCAGTTTATGCTAGTGATGCTACAACTCTATAAAGAACTATCCAGGTGACTGTACTGGTGTTTGCTCATAATTTTGCCAAAATTAAACCATTTGCTAAATATTCTTGTCGTTATTAATCTTCCAAAACACTTTTATGTGATTTGCAAATAGTTAGCCTTACAGCTACAGCATACACTTTATATTATCTGCACTCTGAGTGGATGTTACTCTGCTCATGCTACGCTGTGTCAGAGTGTGACAATCTAACTAGATTAACCTGTGACACACCTGCACCTGGATTCATTCTGACCAGATTTTAGTGTTCAATACATCAGACATGACCTCTGCAGCTGTCAGTGTTTTTATATACTGCTGTCTTACAAATAAACTTTGATAGAAATAAAATGGCATCACGTGTTTATTTTCACTTTACTATATTTAGGATGATTTCATAAATTTATTCACAAAACAAAATGCAGTTGAATTTAACATGATGGCGTTAATGATGTTGTTAACAGTAATGTAATATTAAAACCTACAGTTTCTTATGAAAAAGATATAGCTTTGTAATGGAATACATGTATTTGTTTTCAGGTATGTGTACTTGAGCATTTTTCTGGCAACTTTGTTCTTTTTCTCCCTAATTTTTAACACAAACGTCTTGACCTTCTGTTCCTTCCACTTTCAAAACAGGCTCGCTACTTTAGGTTTATAATCTGAGGGAATCAATGGCTGTTTCACCTCACCTCCTTGCACACATTCCCGACAACAAACTGATTTCAACAATAACAAATAAAAGACAATCCCATTGTGTATTCATCATCAGTGCTTACCACACACAACTAACGTAGAGATGGAAAGAAGCAATCAACTGAAAGCACCCTCAGCACACTTAGATCTAATTCCAGGAACAGTTACAAGATCTGCACCTGCTTTGTGAACTTATAGAAGGATTTTAAAGGTTTGGCAAAATGATGCCAAAGTTCCTAACAGTGTGTTTCAGAGACAGGGATGATAAATACTATATTAATTCAGCGTCTAACTGTTTGGACCAACAACAAGAATTTTTGTCTTGTCTCTGTTCAGTTCAATTCAATTTTATTTACATAGCACCAACTCACAACAACACTGCCTTGAGGCGCTGTGTGTTGTAAGGTAAAGACTACAATAATACAGAAAAAATTTCTAAAAAGTTTTGAGACATCCAGCAGTTAATGTCATGAACACAGCTGATCAGTTTGTGAACAAAAGTTAGATCATCAGAGGTGATGAGCACAGCTGTGTATCTGGTTAAGAATGGTAGGATATGGTATAATTCTTTATGTATCAAGCAGGAGCATGTACAAATGTGGAATTTGTATAAAATATGTATATGCACCCAGAAAATCTACACAAATACAGGGAGAACATGCAAACTCCAAACAGAATGGTCCCAGCTAAGGTTGATCTGAACCCAAGACCTTTTTGTTGTGAGGCAGAAGTGCTAACCCTTACACTACCCAGTCTGAAGACATGCAGTTAGTGTAATTAGGTTAATTGGCGATTCTAAATGATATGATCGATGACAGTACGATGTTAATATGACATGGCATTCAGTTAGCTTTGCACAACAATGGCTGGCAGAAATGTTCTTCAAGGAGCTACTCTACTTTTATACTGTGAATAATCATTTACTTTTTCACTTTTACTTGAGTAAAGAAGTTAGAAAAAGTGCTTCAGCTTTTATGACAGCCTTTTTAAAAAATATACTTGAGTGAAAAACGTGTGTACTGTGATGAGAGGAATATACAGAAGTATAAATTTCCAGTTTAATAGGTGTATTACATAATCTGTGTATGCTGTGGTCATAGGGGCTGAGCATTCACAAATCACATAAAAGTGTTTGGCAAAATATGAACATGCATCAGCGCAGTCACCTGCATTGTTCTTTAGGGTTGTAGCATCACCAGGTAAACTTGCATGCCCTTTCTGTGTCAAAAACAATGCAAAAGCAGACTGATGTGTCGTGTTGAAAAACAACAAGCAAAGAAATATATTTTTAAAAAAATGAAATATTTACTGTGTTTATTCCACGGTTTATTGTAGCGGCTATAAAAAGCAACACCACAATGCATCTGTTTGATTAACAGCAACTAACAACAGCTAACACAGGCTAACAGCAGCAGCAAAAACAGCAACTCTTACAGATAGAAAAGTTTAGGATATCCTGAACAGCTCACCTCAGTATTGCTATCAATACTGTGCTCAAAAGTGTTCTTCATTTTAATCAGGGGTTCTCAAAGTTTTGATGAAATGTGCCAAAAGTGCCAAATTGGGAGGCCAGCATGGGAAAAATGCACCCATCAAACAAAAAAATTCCAAGACAGTCTCTGAGCAGTCTACCACAGGCAGTGGTTGTAGTAGTCACCCTGCTCAGGTTTGCTATTTTTATGTGCAAATTATGTTGGTAATTGTGATATTTTGTGTTTATTTATAGTTTTATAACTATTTCTGAGGTGGATGTTATGTTTCTTCATACCAGCCATATCTGGTCCTACCTATTATGTACTAATATCAACAGCACATCACTATCTTAGTATGACTTGGACTGTGATTTATTGAAATATGTAGTAGAATTGTACGGGAGTGGAACCTGTTAAAGCTATAGAATAGTGCCCACAGTTTTAAGAATGCATGTCTTGTATGTCTGTATGTGAAAATGTATAGGCAGACAGCAGCTTGGCTCAGAGCCTGTAGCATGTAAATGGTAAATGGACTAGTTCTTATATAGCGCTTTTCTACTCTAGCTGAGCACTAGAGTAGAGCTTTATACAAGAATGTAGTGCCAGAATCTCAGCAGGGCACTATCAGAGATGATTTGTCACTTTTAGGACTCCACAGTGTTGGGCAGGTTTAACCTTCTAACCTTGAACAGCACATTAACGAGCTGTGTGGCTGTGAATGGACCTGCGTTTCACTTCAAATACTAAAACTGCTTTTCAGCTTGCTCTTCAGCTGCTCTGCATTAAGTTATCTCTGTGTGTGTTTCTCTCTGTCACTCTTTTCAGGGCTTGCAGAAACCCTGCATAGAGGAGATCAAGCATGCCAGGAATGCCATCTTCAACCCCTCCATGTTTGGCTCTTCCCTTGAGGAGGTAATGGCACTCCAGAAGGAGCGGTATCCAGATCGCCAGTTGCCCTGGGTGCAGACTCGCCTCTCTGAAGAAGTTCTGGGCCTCAATGGAGACCAGACAGAGGGCATTTTTAGGTGAGTGAGGAAGGCAGCAGATGAGGACTGTGAATAGTAGACAGAGGATTGCCAGGGTCAGTGGTGGCTGACTGTGTGTAGCATGCAGAGGTGAGGATCCAAATGCAAGACGCAGAGGCAGTGAGATAAACTTAAAGTGAGCCAGTTTATTGTGGGCTGAAAAATCCAACAAAACAGCAAACCATAAGAGAGAACTGAGGAATCCAACTAAACATAACACTAGGAGATAAACTAGAACTAAGCGCTGGGCAGAAAAACGGATGAACTGACAAAGAACAAGGGGAAACTGAGACAATAAATACGCAAGAGGGTGATTAGGGAAGTGAAGAGGGGGAGAACAGGTGAACAAAATGGCACTAATGAGGCAAATTGATCCTTGGTGAGAGGCTAGACGAGTGATTCCAATGACCTTGTGGCAGATACAACAAACAGTTTACCCTGCCCGGAATAGGGTTACTGGGGCCCCACCCTGAAGACAGGCCTGGGGAGGGTGCTCAAGGGAGAGTGCCTGGTGGCCGGGCCTTAGCCTGTGGGGCCCAGCCAGGTGCAGCCTGAAGAGGAGACATGGGCCCACCCTACTCTAGGCCCACCACCCATAGAAGGTGCCCGATGGGTTGGGTGCAGTGTGTGTTGGGCGGCGGCCAAGTGCAGAGGCTCTGGCAGACAGGTCCCGGATATCGAGACTGGCTTTTGGGACATCACCTCTTTGGTGGGGAAGGAGCCAAAGCTAGTGCCTGAGGTTGAGAGATACCAGCTCGATATCAGTCTCTGGAAGCAGGCTCTTGGAGAGGAACTGGACTCTGTTTCAGTCTGGAGTTGCCCTCGGTGAGAGGCAGCGGGTTGGTGGGCTCCTTGTTTCCCCCGGCTTGCTGGTGAGATTTCACTGGTGGATGAGACGATTGTTTCCCTGTGCCTTCAGGCCAGGGAATGGGTCCTGACTGTTGTTTGCTCTTATGCCCCAAATTACAGTACCCAGTCTTCTTGGAGTTGCTGGGTGGAGTGCTTCAAGGTGCTACATCTGGTGACTACTGGGAGACTTCAACGCTCATGTGGGCAACAACAGTGAGACCTGGAGGGGCTCTGTTCTTGGACTTGTGTACAAACAGCACTTTGTCCATAAAGAACACCATGTTTGAACATAAGAATGTTCTAAGTGCATGTGGCACCTCTTTTCACTCTTTTTATACACTACTCTGCATTTAATTATTAGTTATTAATAACCTCTGGATTAACAATAACTGTTTATCTCTGGTGGTTTTGATTGCTTTGTAATTATTAAGATTATTAAGATGTAATTATTAAGCTCTTTATTAAGTGCCTTGAGACACTATATAAATAATAAAATAAATAAATATGATCTGGACAATAGCCGAAAGAGAGGAGCTGAGCTGTCAACTAATCACCAACTGGTCGTGAGTTGGATTAGGTGGCGGAGGAGGATACTGGGGATACCTGGCGCACCTAAATGCATAGTAAAGGTCCGCTGGGAACACCTGGCAGACTCCCCAGGCTGTGAGACTGCCAACTCCCACCTCTGGGTGAACAACAACATTCCGAAGGTTTGGCTAGCCTGTGGGACTCCTAAGGCAGCTGCCGGGTCCTGGCAGGCCAAGCGGAATGTGGCTTGGGTGGTGGTTGAAGCAAACTTGGGTGTGGAAGGAGTTCGGCAAGGCCATGGAAAAAGACTTTCGGACTACTTTGAAACGATTCTCTTACAGAACTGCTCAGTGGATAGATTTGAGAAATAATTTGTTCCAAGAGCCATCAGACCCTTTAATTCATCACTTGGGGGACAATAACATACAATCATCATTATTACTGCACTGCATTGTTTGCACATCTGCCTCTGCACTTTTGTATATTGCACTACCATATCCCTGTATTCTTTGTTTTGTTTTGTTTTGTTTTGTTTTGTTTTGTTTTGTTTTTGGAGCACTAAGCCCCTGTACATACTTAGTACAACATAGTTTGTATAATACTATAGTTAGTATAGTTAGTGTAGTCTGTAAGTCTGTATTGTTAATATAGTTTGTATAATTTATACCTCCATTGTTCGTAATCTATTTATTGTGCATATTAAGCCGCTGGATGCCCTAATTTCCTTCAGGATTAATAAAGTATCCATCCATTCTGGTAAACCATCAGGCAACTCAGGAGGGGAAAGCAGTGCTCTACCCACACGGTGTATATGTGGGTGGGGCGCTGCTGACCTCAACAGAGTGGAATCACTGACACATCTTCTGTAGAGGACGCAGAGTCTGGAGATGAGGTGGACAACTCATCCATCACTGGGGTGAGGTCACTGAGGTAGTTAAACAGCTTCTTGGTGAAAGGATCCCTGGTATGGATGAGATTCATCCTGAGTTCCTGAAGGCTCTGGAGGTTGTAGGTCTGTCTTGGTTGACATGCCTCTGCAACATCACGTGGAGATCTAGGGCAGTTCCTCTGGATTGGTAGACTGGGGTAGTGGTCCCCATCTTTAATAAGAGGAACTGGAGCGTGTGCTCCAATTTTCACACTCCTCAGCCTCCCTCAGAAGGTTTATGCCAGGGTGCCAGGGAAAGGAAAGTTAATCTGTTAGTCAACCTTCAGATTCAAGAGGAACAATCCTGTTTTTGTTCCGGTCATGGAATGTTAAGCCGTTTTTCCATACAGAATGACTCAGAGCGGGTCGACTCAGTCAACACAACTCGCCACGGTCGTGTTGTGTTTCCATTGCAACTGAGGACCACCACATTGTGGATGGAGTCAATATAGCTGCGCGGGCAGTAGTGTCTTGACATAATTTGTATGCGTCTCAAAACACAACACAACAATGGATGAGATAGAGGCAAGCTAACAGCTAATGCCAGTTTAATATCATCATCATGCATAAGTCCCTGTACAATGTTTTAATGGATGAAGGTTATCATTGTTAGGTATAACCTGAACATGTCATAATCAACTCAGTGTACTTCAAAAGTGCTGCCTTACTGCAATAATTACTGTAATAACACCATATTAATCTTCTATGTTGGTTGCGAAGTGCAGTTTCTTGGCTTTCAGAAACCGTTTGAATTTTTCCAATAGGACAAATGGTCGCATTATTAATTCAAAGTTCCTTTGATCAGCGGCCTCAGGCTCTGTGCTAACCAGCTGTCAGCTTGTAGGGGCAGGTAACGGTGCTTCAGTGGCGATCACCTGGTAGTATAGGGTTATATGCTGTGTATGCTGTGTGTGCGTTTCAGATGGCTCTCATGTTGCAAAACTACTGCTGCAAACTGTCGGTCTGGGCATTCAACCGGTGCTTTGCGCCTCCAGTTTCTTGCTGTCGGGTTTTAAAAATGGTACGCTGATTCTGGTGAAGGAGTAGCTCTCATGACTCCGCTAGTGACGACACTCCCTGGCCAATCAGTGGCATGCTGTCCTCAACGTCACATTTTTGCATCACCCCAGATCGCCTAGAACCTCGGGTGAGTGAGTACGGAAAAAGGACCTGCAAAGTGTACCTGATTCTAATGGAAATGCCGTCAAATCGCGGCGAGTCATGTCGACCCGGGCTGAGTCGTTCTGTATGGAAAAGCCCTATAAGACCAGCTCTTGGCCATCCAGTCTACATGTGCTTTGCGGACTTGGAGAAGACATTCAACTGCATCTCTTGGTTGCACTTGTGGGGCTGCTGCGGGAGTATGGGGTGTCTGGCCCATTGTTACAGGATATTCGATCCCTGTGCAACTGCAGCAAGATCTTGGTCTGCATTGCTGGTAATAAGTTGGACTTATTTCTTGTGTTGTACTCTGCCAGTGCTGCCCTTTGTCACTGATTCTGTTCATAATTTCTAGGCATAGCTAAGTGGAAGAAGGCTTTATGCCTTGGTAGCCTCAGAATCTCGTCTCTGCTTTTTGCAGATGATGTGGTCCTGTTGGCTTCATAAGCTGCTGGCCTCCAGCTCACACTGGAGTGATTCACAGCCGAGTGTGAAGCAGCAGGTATGAGAATTAGCACCTCAAAGTCTGAGGCCATGGTCTTCAACTGGAAAAGAGTCGAGTGGAGTTTAAGGCCCCATTTAAACGATGTTTTTTGTAAATGGGCTACAGAGTGGAGCATTTCTGAAATGCTCCGGCCTCTGTTTCCATGTAAACGGACGAAAAATGCTGCTTTTTGGAAATGGGGGCACTCGCACATGTGCACTATGGTTGCAGCTCCTATATCCACACTGCCAACTTGTGGCCTGGCAATGGGAACTGCAACGTTTTCAGCGTTTTGCGTTTCTGTGTAAACGGAGATTGTTTCTAAAATGTCTCCATGAAAACATGTCACTTTTCATAAATGACAATGGCAAAACCACACTGTTTCCACTAGAAATGTTGTCGTGGAAAATGGGGCCTAAGTATCTTGGGGGTCTTGTTCACGACAGATTGGGATCCACTTAAAATGGATCAGGTATCTGACTAGGATGCCCCTGGGCAAGGTGTTCTGAGCATGTCCTACCAGGAGGACATCCTGGGGCTGGGTTTCTCTGCTTATGCTGCTGCCCACGCAATCTGGCACCAGATAACAAACAGATGGATGGAGAAAGTTAAAGTTTTACAGACATTATGTACTGTTAAGCATTTTTAATGGGTCATTCTAATCAGTCAAATCTGAAAACATTAATACTGAACCATTCAGATTATTTTTTTTAACACAATAACTTTTGTGTCTGTAATGGAGCAAAATCTTACCTTTATACTATGAAGATTTTCTGGGTTATACAGGCCCTAAAAATACATAGGTGTTGTCAAAATTTGGTGCTTTTCAAGTTGGATTATTTTTTCCAGCATTTTTGAGCCCTCATAACTTATTAATAACAGGAGCTCACCAGTGGAAATTTTTTCAGAGCTGAAAACACATGATTTAAAGGGCGTCATTTATCATTTAAAATACTATTTCACTTCAGTGTTTTTAAAGTGAATGAACTCATATTTTGGAGATGTTCAGAATGTGTTTGTGTTTGTATAACAGTTGTTCAAAGTCTTGGTGAGCATGGATGTGTTTGGCAAGTTGTTTGTGTTTATTTGCATTCAGCAGTCTACCTGTGAAATTAAGCTGCTGTACAAGCCTAGTGTTTCTGGTCCTTACACTCTGATCTTTATGTGCAACTATTTAGCATGGCACAGAGAGGATGAAGGCCTGAAGTCTTAACTGTCCTGTGATCTTTGATCTCCAGGGTACCAGGGGACATAGATGAAGTCAATGCCCTCAAGCTGCAAGTGGATCAATGGAAAATCCCCACAGGACTGGAGGACCCACACATTCCTGGTACACATACACACTGTTGGATAGTGCTGTGCCCAGAGATAATGCACCTGCACAAATATGACATGTTCAAATGGCTTTCATTCCTGAATAGTCTCATTCCTAGAAGTCTCACTTGGTGTCCCGCTCTGTGTCTGCAGCCTCTCTGCTGAAACTCTGGTACAGGGAGCTGGAAGAACCACTCATCCCTCATGAGTTTTATGATGAGTGTATCAGTCACTATGACAACCCAGAGGCAGCTGTCAGTGTGGTGCTGGGCCTGCCACACATCAACAAACTGGTGCTCTGCTACCTCATCCGATTCCTACAGGTAACATAAACATGTACAGGTTAGCACAGCTACAAACCCAGTTCCAAAAACATTTGGATGCTGTGTAGAATGTAAATGAAAAAAGAATGCAAAGATTTGAGAATTTGATAAACCCATATTTTATTTACAGTAGAACATAAAACGTAAGTGTTTAAACAAACGATTAAATCAAATGCTTAAACTGACAAAGTTTACTATTTCAAGAAATATATTAGTTTATTTTGAATTTTATGGCAACAACACATCTCAAAAAGTTGGGACAGGGGTAACAAAAGACTGGAAATGTAAGTGGTACTAAAGATAAACAGGTGGAGGAACATTTGCAACTAGTTAGGTTAACTGGTCAGTATCATGATTGGGTATAACAAATACATCATAGAGTCAGAGTTTCTCAGAAGGAAAGACGTGCAGAGCTAAAAATAATGCTTCCCTCCCACTAAGTATGGCGCTATTTGATGCCCAA